>KZ806919.1:230792-241820 GCA_000696205.2 Oncopeltus fasciatus | reverse complement strand
GACAAGTCTGATAAGGTCGAATCCTGGCTGGGACAGTTAGAATTTTTATTGTGTTACCTTGCACTAAAATTGATTAAAATTTACTTGGGATTAAATACCACAATAAAAATAATATTTATAAAATTAAAAAGTAAATAACGAGTCATTTAAGCAGCTTGATAATGTCAGCTCCTTCGAGCATAAGACGATATATTCGTCTGCCTCGGAGGTTATACTCGCGAACACAAGTGAGGGGGATTTAATAACTTATCAGGCTTGCCCTGGTTGTGTAAATGGTAACGTACTGATCCGGAAAGCAGGAGATCCAGGTTCGAGTCCTGGCTGGGACAGTTAGATTTTTTATTCTGCTCCCTTGCACTTAAAATTTGTTAAAATTTACGTGGGATTAAATACCACAAAAAATATTTATAAAATCTAAAAATTAACATATATTCTGTAAATTTTAACACAACAGATTATCCTCTTTAATTTCTTATTATACTTAAATAAAAAAATAAAAAAACCAAAAAAAAAACCTTACTTTATTTAATAAGTTTTCTAGGGAAAAATAAAAATTTTGATCTGTATAGACAACGATCTGCTCATTGGGAACTCATTCTTTCCGCACAAAAAAATACATAAAGTAACTCTAAGATGATTTTAGTTGGGGTTCGGTCGAGGTAGATCCAAAAAAACACAAATTAAAAAAATGTATTTTTTTAATGAAGGATAAAATAACTTTTTCCGCTGAAGAAAGGAATGTAATAGTGTAATCGACTACTATATCTACAGTCGACAGATTAGAAGATTATTTACAGATATCAAAGTGATAAGAGGTGCAGAAATTGGCTAAGACCATCTCCTGTTAGTTGGAGATACTCAAATTCTCCCCCCCCCCCCCAGAAAAGAGCATCTAAAGAGCTACCAGAAAATAGAAATCAATAAGCTTAAGGGGCCTGAAAAAAGAATGGAATACTCAAGCCTATTAGATTCTAAACTTCAGGACACCATTAAGGATGGAAGTGTAGATCAATTATGGTCAGGAATTAAGAAAGCCATATTGGAGGCCGCTACTTCTACTTGCGGGATCGCTTGTGTTTCACCTACATGTAAAAGATCCAAGTGGTGTAATGACAGGGTGAAGGCATCAGTGGTGAGAAAGAAAGCATCATGGAAAGAATACACTAGAAACAAGACTCCATCCAATTGGGAACTGTATGTTCGAAGGAGAAATGAATCTAAGCTTTAGTAAGGACAGTAAAAAGAAAGAGCTGGGAGGAATTTTATCAAAGCTTACAGAGCGATTATCACGAAAATGTCAAGGTTTTTTGGAAAAAGATCAAAGCAATAAAAGTAAAGAAGAGCAAACCAATAAGAAATATAAAAGACGAGAGAGGCAGATTGATTATCAGGGACAAAGGTATTTTGGAAAGATGGAGGCGCCACTACAAAGAGGTGTTTTCTGGAGATTCTGAGGAGAGAATACCTAGAGAGGGTATACTGAGAGAATATGATGAGGTGATATGGGAAGAGGATGTGGAAGCAGCTGAAGAGAGATTAAGACTTGGAAAAGCACCAGGAAGAGACCGCATCGCCCCAGAATTTATCAAACTCGGAGGGGCAAAACTGCTAAAAGCATTGCAGTATCTTTTTCAGATGTTAATAACTGAAAAAGCAATCCCTAAGGAATGGGAATACAACATAATTGTCCCCATTCACAAGAAGGGCAATGCTAGTGAATGCGAGAACTACAGACCTTAGACTATGTCTATCCCAGGTTGTGTACAAGTTCTATACTTCCATATTAGAAAAGAAGCTGAGAGAACTAGTGGAGGATGACTTGGAAGAGGAACAAGCTGCTTTCAGGCCTCAACACCAGACCCAGGACCATATCTTCTCCCTCAGAACAATAATAGATAAGTCATGGGAACGGGGAAAGAGTATTTTCTTGGCATTTATAGACCTAAAAGCTGCCTTTGATTCAGTCCCTAGACAAGAACTGTGGAATGCTCTTTCAGAGAACAATATGCCGCAAGGATTGATAGAAGCTATCAAGTCGACCCTATCATGATTCCAAAGGGATAGTAAGGATTAATGGAAAAGAGTCTGATACGTTTGCAATTGAGAAAGGTGTAAAGCAGGAAGACAGTTTGAGTCCCCTCTTATTCATTATTTATATGAATGAAATTTTAAAGATGTGCAAACGTAGGACAGCCCGTACAACCATTGGAAATTGGAACATGAGGACGATCCTTGCCCAAGTAATGGTATTCGCGGATGACATTGTCCTTATAGCTGAAACTAAGGAGAGCCTACAGCCAGCTGTAATTGGATGGGAAGCCAAGCTAGAAAGGAAAAGAATGACTATTAATGCCAGAAAAAGTAAAATAAGCCAGGAACAGGAATACATTGAGGTGCGCTGCAAAGGTGAAATAATGGAAATGGTGGACACTACTACCACCTCGAAACAGTGATAAGCAGGAAAGGAAAGGTAGACCAGGAGATATCTAATCGGATAAAGAAGGCAAACTCAATTTACTACCACCTCTGCAACACAGTTATTTGGAAGAGGGAGGTGGAGAAAAATGTAAAGCTGCATATCTTCAAAGCTGTTTACCTACCTACCCTCCTATATGGAAGTGAAAGTTGGGTACCAATAGACAAGCACCTAAGCGAGCCGAACTAGAAGAGATCGTGTCACGAATGATAAGATTAGAGAACAGCTGGGGGTTGGCTCCCTAAAGAATAACCTTGAAAAGAGGCAACTTAGATGGTTTGGACATCTCTGCTGGATGAATGATGATCAGGACGCCAGAAAATACTTTGAGGCCAGACCAACAGGGAAACCTCCCAGAGGGAGACCCAGAACTCAATGGACCGACTACATCACAAGTGTAGGAGAGAAGAGAGGAAAAAATCGGAATGCCATGAGGGCGCTGGCTCGAGACCGGTTGGCTTGGTTTGCCTGGACTGAGGCACCTCTACGCTGAAAGGCACTAAGGAAGAAGAGAAAGAAGAAGAAGAATAACTGTACTTCACAGAGGAGGTGGCAGAGGTTCTTTTTTTTTTTTCCTTCCTTGACTGTATCTTAATTTGAACAAGCATTTTTAATCACTTCCTCTCAGCCACGAGCTAAATGTTAAACGAGTGAGACACATCACTCCTTGGCTTATTGAAATATCACGTCTCTGCTTAGCAGATTTCTCAAAATAAAAAAAAAGATATTTACTGTCCAATTTTAGTAGTAATACGTTCTTAGAGTAAGAAGAAATGAATTTTCTTCTGCCTCAGAACTGTTGCTCATGCATGCAAGGGCACTCTTACACAATCACTTAAGTGTGTATTGTAAATTATATAAAAAGTTTTAATAATATAATTAGTACCCTAAAATAAATTAAACTTTATCTTATTGATGGTACAATCCCCCCCCCCCAAAAAAAAAATGTATGCCTCATACAATGACAGACTTTCAGTTCAAATTAAATAAATATCAGTGGGTCCTTAATAATTAAATACAAGACAATTATAAAATAGTAAGACTCCTTATTAGTTGATTTGCACAAATTTACAAAAATTATTCATTTTGATATATTTCAAAAGGTATATATTAAAGAAAAATTTTAAACACTACCCACCTGATCCATTTAAGCCAATCAATCCATATCGCCGCCCACAATTCAGCTCAAGCCGAGTATCTTGAATTAGTTCATGTCCATGGAAAGTTATAGAGAAATTGTCAAATTTAATATCTCTTGCTCGAGGATGAATAGCAAGAGAACCGGTACAAGACCTTGCTTCTGCATTCAGTCGAGCATCAGCTTCTAGCTTTTGACATAGTGCCTCTGGAAACACAAAAGAATAAGTATAAATTTAAAAGGTTGTATAAAACAAAGTAACGTTTTATCAAAGATTTCAAAGGATACTAAATCTTTTAAATGAAGAGTTTTTTTGACCTAACATATTACCACTGGGGAACAATTTGAAACTCAATTTCTGTTGAGTTATATTTTTTAGCTGTTTTCTATAGAATTAGGCATGCTCAAAGGAATACAAATATAAAATGCATCGTAGTAGTAATGAAATTAGTCATTCTGTTTGGTAATGATTAACAATGCTAATAAGAACAGAAATGCTTAATGTAAAACATACAAGTAATAAGGCTGGGGATTTGAAACTCAATTTCTGTTGAGTTAGATTTTTTAGCTGTTTTCTTTAGAATTAGGCATACTGGCCTAATCACGTCATGTTCTTTTAAATGCATGATTTTTATGATTTTTTTAGGATATCCTGTAATTTAAAGAGTTGACGTGATAGACAAAATCGTGATATTATCCGATCCAAAATTAGAGAAGCAAAGAATACAGTCTGTTGAAAATGTAATGAACACACACAAATCTTTGTGTATACTAACACTAGCGCCTCAGTTTTTTTTTTTTTTTTTTTGTTTTTTTAATTATAAAGTCAAATTCTAAATTTTAAGCTTCTTTTTTTAAAAAACCATTTGATGAGTTTATTAATAGCAAAATCAGTGGAGATAGAGTTTATAATCTTTGTTACTGGCATAACAAAAATATACATAAACAATACGGGGGTAAAATGATAAAATAAAGAGCATTTTATTTATAAAGAGCACAAAAATTCTACAGACAGGCAAAATATTGTAAATGATTCCAAACTTCTATAGAAGGAAAACTAAAAACATAACAAACACAAGAACTAAACTTTTGATACATGGCTGTACGTTTTTTAAAGATTAGGATTAGGATCAAGTTATAGGGCGATCAACATCATGGTTATTACAGGGCGTAATAACCATGACTGTTGGGGTTTATCTAGGGTTAAATTATCCATTCTTTTAAATGTTTTCCGTTTTTTAGTGCTTATTTACATTACGTTATATAGTACTTGGTGTGCAATAAGTTATATTCGAACACAAAGACATACACAAATATAGATACAAAACCATTTTAAAAGCAGAAATATAAATTATATAACTTAAAAATTAAATTAACAATTAAAATTGAAACAATAGATAAACAATTTTAATATAGCAACAATATAGTACAATTAGATTTATATAGTGTGCTGGGGGGGGGATTAAATTTTTTCATATATGCCTGTTTCTCTTAAAATGCACGTAACTTTGGCTACATTGGATTCATGGTTTACAAGGGATGCCGTCTTGGGAGGTTTTTATATGTAAATAGATTAGTGTAATATGGGCATTCCACGATGAAATGTTGAATGCTCATTTGAGAGCTACATTTAGGGCATATTGGCGATTGATCTTTAGTGATTAGATGCACCTGGGTAAGATTGGTGTGACCTATCTAAGTCTGGTTAGTACGACTTCTTCCCTTCTGTTCTACCGGTTCGATGTGGACCACACCTTGGTGGTGATCTTAATTCTTCGCAGTTTATTGTTGGTCGATTCGGACTTCCATAGAGTGTCCCAGTCCAAATAAGTTTTTCTTTTAAGCCAAGTCTTGACATCTCTGGGTTCTACAATGTTTGTGGGTGGGGTGTTCTTAAGGGCTGCTTCTTTAGCAGCATTATCAGCCATCTTGTTTCCCCTTATACCTGTGTGTGATTGAACCCATGGGAGTGTTATTGTTTTGTCCTGCTGTTCAAGGGTGCGAATATAATGAAAGAATTTTTTTTGTAGGAGACCTTGATTTTTATCATTTTTTATACTTTTTAGAGAAGAGAGCAAGTCGGAGCATATGATAAAGTATTTTTTGTCTGATGTAATGGCATGATAGAGAGCTAGCCATAGTGCTTGCATTGAAGATTGAAGCCATAGGTGGAAGTTTTTGCAGTATTTTGTGGTCTTTAAAGACTACTGCTAGGCCTACATTGTCCTCTTGTTTTGAGCCATCTGTGAAGAAAAATTTTTTATTTGAGTAAGCTTGTATAACTTCATTTACTTTTCCTAGTTTTTCGCTTATGATGTAATTTTTGTTGAGATTTGTTAACAGTAGGTCAATTATGGGGACTTTTCTTTTCCACGGGAGTTCTTCATTTCCGTATTCCTGTATGTTTACTGTTGGGACAGAGGAGATCTTGCTCCTCTGGCGGATCGCTAATGGGGCTAGGCGTTGTGGGTTTTGTTGATATAATGGAAGATATTGGGGCTCGAATATGTAGTTGTAAGTTGGGTTCGTTGGTTGGTAAAGTAATTTAGCTAAGTAGGAGCTGAATAGAAGTTTTCGGCAAATGAAAAGTGAAGAAACTCCAGATTCGGAGTAGAGGCTCATGACAGGGCTGGTCCTGAAGGTGCCTGTAGCTAGTCGGATTCTCGAGTGGTTAATCCAGTCCAGGTACATGAGATGGGTTTGTCTAGCTGAGGAGTAGATCATGCTGCCATTTTTTAAAGATATTTGAAACACATGAAAAATAATCTTAATATGTTAAATTTCATCAAAATTTTGAGATGGGAAGAAAATAAATAAGACTATTTGACATCCCAAATTTGATTTAAAAAAAAAAAAAAATACAGAGAAAAATTCTCCATCTATTATGATAATAAGGAGAAGAGGTAGGAAAATTCATAAGGGCAAGATAGATAAGATACCTTACTGTGGTATTTACAGAGGCTTATTGATTTTTAGTAAAAAATTCAGGACAAAAATTTGAAATTTAAATCAATTTAGTTTTAACCAAATATATTACTGAAATAGAATAATGGGGTTAAATGAGCTCCCATATCAACTTTATTTCTTTAAATATTCAATTATACACTTAACACGGAGGAACAAAAAATTAGCAGCAATTGTGTATGATACACTGCTTCCAATAATACTTCAGAATTAGGTTGATATGTATCAGGATGACAGCCAATATGTCAAACAGCTGGTGATTGTCCTCATACCCAGTTTTATTTTTTTTCCAGGTAGGTATCACCCACATTGATATTAACAAGGCAAAAATCTACACATAATAATAAATAAGGAGGATAGCAACAGGTTAAAATGAGGAAATATGGAGGCCATCTTGGTTGTACCCATTTCTAAGCATTAACCAGTAACAAGTTCTAGATTAGAAAAAATTACTTATGAAATTGTAATTACAATAAATGGGTAGATTAATTGAAATACTGTCACATAGATGAACATAATACACATTCATTATTATTTAAAAGAGGCTTGTTCATACTTCACTATAACTGAGTGAAATAGTATACACTATTTAATAAATATACACATTACATATACTTAATATTTTGTAAATTACGTGGGGATTCTAGGACCTTTAGAAATTAATTAAGCAAAAATTAATCAATCTTTAACTCTGTTATAATTGGAAATAAAATTAGAAGTCTGTAATAAAAATTAATGTACCTTTAAATTAGAACTACAATGAATGCCTGTAATAATTGAGTAAAAATAATTGTTAAATTCAATAAGCCCTTATTATAGTAAAATTTTAAAAACCAGAAAATTAATTTGCAATAATACTGGTATTTAGGTGATACTAAATCCTAATATAGAAAATAGTAACACTTGAATAGGATTACTTATTAGCCTCAAAGGTATGAATAAGAATGTCTTATTCAAATGACACTTAAATAAAATGTTCCTAAGGTGAATCATACAGAATTGAAAAGCATCACATTTTAAAACAAAACTAATAAAAACAAATATATAAAGACCTAAAAAAACCTATAAATTAATTTAGAAAATCTAGGATTAAGGGCAAAGAGGTTTTAATAAAGATTATACATAGAATTTTGAAGATCTAAAATTAATATTTTAATAGATTACCTTAGCTCAATAAACATAAAAATCAATGAAAATAGAAAGTAATATTAAATTTTGCATTGAATTTCTTCAGGATAATGACAGAAAAGAATTGCAAGACAGACATGAGACTATTTTATTTTATAAGTTATAACACAAATTTAAAACACAGTTTAATTTAGTTTAGTTTAATCTATTTATATAATTAGTTATTAACCTTACCTTCAACACTAATGGTTTCTGTAGAACCATTTGAATTCTCTCCAGCCCCATTATTAGACAGTAAATCTTTGTCTTCACCGTTTTCAACCTTTACTTGTGGTTTTTTGTTACTTGCTGCTTGTCTGGCTTTTGCTGCTTCCTTTTTCTTTTGCTGTTGCTTCTTCTTAGCATCAGATGGCATGTTGAAATGTGCTTGTTAATCGACGAGTGAGTTAGTAAAATATTACGAACAATAGTCTTTAAACGGGAAGAATATAAACGGTTTGATATTTATACTAAAACTATTCAGACAGAAAGAAATCTATAATCAGACTAAATAATACTATCATTATATCCAAGTAGATACCTAGTTTCTTCTTAAATAGTAAATAAACGTAACGAAGGACAACAGTGAAAGACAGAGAATAGGAAAAGATTCTATTAAAAATAAATTACACGCAATAAATTTGCATTTCGTCCATACGGATCTAGAGATACTAAACCACACGTGTTTTAAGAAACACAAAGAGCGGAAAAAACTGTAAGTCTACAGTTCGACAGGGCAAAAGGTAAAGAACCAAACTTACAGAATAAAAGGTCTACAGAGCGATCTAGTAACTATCACTTGAACTAAAATAGTTCGTCGTTTCTCCAATAGGTAATTCTGATTGTTTAATTTAGTAATAAGCTATTATGTTTACATCCTAAGTATAACGAATCAATTTATTCTTTCATACTTAAGAAAGACAAAAAATATAGATCGAAATACCAAAACTTATACTAGGTTTATTGAAGAATTAAAACCAAAGAGGCAATACCTGAAGATGCTGCAGAAGGAGAAATAATGTTTTCAACTAAATATTCAAGCAGATCAGTTATCCTGTTCGCTATGCTTCATAAGCTATAATTTCATTAGGTCCCATTTTGTAAATATGTGCTCCTTTTCTCAAAAAATTTTGAATTAGTTCATTCCATATAATGAAAAATATGGAGGGTCCATAACCTTTACATGAAACCAAGTTAATTTTAAGAATGTTCTGATTAATCAAAAGACCGTCACGCAAGCCATGCAATTCTATGCGCTTATAAAATTTTATTTTTTTAAACAAACATATCTGTGTTTAGTTTCATAACTCTACATTAAATGTTACGTTGCCATAAGTTTTTGCTCGTATTTCAGTTAATCCCACAGCCCTATTCTTTCGATTTTGCTTTATAAAAAACTTTGTTTCTATATTCTTTTTATATTAATACAAAAAATTTGCATTATTTTATTCAGAAAACAAATAATTGCAGTTTTCAGACGGCAAAATTAAAATTTTCATTATAGATAAAGCCCAATCTTAAATGATCCATTTCCTGGGATAATTCCAAAAATAATTACTTTGATTTACAAAATAAACATTAATAATACTAAGTTTCACTACTCTAAAAAAAATATTATCGCTATATTGACATACTTATTGTTCCGTTTTGTAAATTTCAGGTGATTCCCCACTTCTATTGGTTGTTTCACTTTATTTAAAAAAGATATATACTAAATTTAATTAAGTAAAAAAAAAACTAGTTACAGCTTCTAAGCTGTAAAGTGAAAAATTTACTGTCCGATTTTTCCCAATAAAGAAATTCGTCTTTCGTTTTGTATTTAATACCTGCAAGCCGAATTTCAAAAGTGAAAGCAGTGACTTGTAGACCGTGGACCGACTAATACACAGAAATATTTTATGATTATAATATTAATTTATTCACTAGTTGACTCACTCAGTCATTTATTTATTTATAAATTTTAATGACCATAATTTTTGGTGTCTCGTGAGTTGAACGAGTTTAGAACAACCTAAAAAAAAAAAAAAGAAGTTCGTCAGGCGGAAACTGCGTATACCAAGACTTCCCATGTTTTATTAAAGATGGACATAGAAACAAAGAAAACAGAAAGTGTGCTTGTAAATAAAATAAACAAAATCAATGAACACCGAAATAGAATGTAAAAAAAAATCTATTAATGTAGTTTTGTAAAAATATATTCATCTGAAAGCGTCAACCTTAAAGAATATATTTCTCCTTTTGTCATAGTGGATCATAGTTATACCATGGGCAGAGAAGGCATATCGAAAGATTAATCCCACAAAAATGCACTAATTAAGTAAAAAAAAAAAAGTATAAGCCAGTATAAAAAATGGCTAGCATGATTTTATTTTAATACCTCTCAGATATTTTGGCTTCGATGTCATCATTTCTTGAGTCTATTTCTCTATCACTTCTGCATTTACTTTACTCTATGGCAGCGGCTGAACTTGATTCATGTAGTGGAGACTGTGTAGCATTGAGAACTTAAAGATCAGCTGATTTTATGTCTTAAATGTCAATTCAGTAACTTCATTTTTGTAATGTCATGTTGTCCGGCTTTTAATAATTGTTATTTTTAGAGCTATAATGTTTAATGATTTAATATTGGTGTTATTTTTTTAAGTTAACTAAAATGGAAGAAGACGTTTTAACTACTCTAAAAATTTTAATTATAGGAGAAAGTGGTGTTGGAAAATCAAGGTAAGTAATCTTTATACTGGTTTGCTTAAAATGTTTTAAAATTTTTTTTTTTCCATCAATGTTTTGTTATGTTTAGTCTCCTGCTGAGGTTTACTGAAGATAGTTTTAACCCTGACCAGTCTCTTACTATTGGTGTTGATTTCAGAACAAAAAAGTTGGTTATTGATGGAAATACAGTGAGATTAGCAATTTGGGTAAGTTGACCATTGAATTAAATGAATTATCATGGAATGGAATTCTCTTAAAAATCAAAAGGAGAGTTTTTGACCGTAGATATTATTATTAGATGATTTTAGTTGGGGTCGGTCAAGGTCACCTTGACCGAACCTCAACTAAAATCATCTAATACTAATAAATACAGTTTTTACTGAGTTTAAATAGTATTATGGGAAAAATGATATCCTACATTCCTAATGACAGACTATACTTAATAAAATGACAAACTGAAAACACTTAAAGAATCAAATTGAAGTTATTAAATGTTTTTAATATTAGGAGAGATAGAGAGTAGTATGTTATTGATGCCAAAATTATTGCAGTTCAATAAAAAAAAAAAAAAAAA
>KZ806919.1:219890-230440 GCA_000696205.2 Oncopeltus fasciatus | reverse complement strand
TATAAATATTTCATTTTATTAAAATTTATAGCTAGATTTGCTTATTAGTACATTATTAGAAACATATATTTTTAAGGAAATATTAAGTATTATAATATATGAGTCAGTTGATTTATTTATTTTTAAATGTTTTTATGAGCTCCAGCTTTTTTTAGAATAATATTTAATTTTTCTACATTACCTTCCTTGTCTCCTAGGGACACAGGCAGTTGCCTTGCAAGGCCATCGGGGTGAAATAAAAGTTTGGTAAGCTGGGCAATCTTCAATGATTATGGGAGTAATAGTGTTGGACTATTACTGCTATTATGAAAGTAATAGTGTTGGACATTCAGTTATTTGTCCCAGGTTGGGCATATTGGTGGATCTTTTCTGGTTATCAGATGTATGTGGGTGAGATTAGTGTGCCCCATCCTATTCTAAGTCATGACAGGACAACTTCTTCCCTTCTGCCACCTCAGTTTGAACTGGACCACTTCTTGGTCAAGTCTTTTATGCCCCGCAACTTATTATCAGTTGGTTCAGATTTCCCAGTTTGCATAGGTTTCGGGTTTTAGCCTAGATTTAACTTAGTTTGGTTCCATGATATTTGTGGGAGGCGTGTTCTTAAGGGCTGCTTCTTTTGCAGCCTTACCTGCCATCTTGTTTTCCAGGATACCAATGTATGATGGAACCTACAGGAATTTGACTTGTTTTGCCTTGATGTTGAATAATGCGGGTTTAGTGGACAATTTGTTTTAGTAGTTAACTTTGCTTTTTTCTATTCTTGATATTATTTAATGATGAGAGTGAATCTGAACATATAACATAGTCATTTTGATCTGTTGTAATAACATGGTAAAGAGTGAGGCATATTGCTTCCATTTCAGCCATTAATATAGGAGCTATGTGTATGAGTTTTTGTTGGAGGATGTTTTCGTTGCAGACAACTGCTAGGCCTGGGTTTTATTCTTGTTTTAAGCCATCAGTATAAATAATTTCTTGTTGTGAGTATACTTGAATGAATTCATTGGCATTGGTAAATGTTTCATTAGAGAAAAGATTCTTCTTCATCTTGGTTAGGCGTATGTCGATTATGGGTCTTTTTCTTAACCATGGAGGTTCTTTGGTTTCTTCATGCTGTATGTCTATGACTGGGAGAGAGTGAATAATGTTTCTAATCGCTGAGGGGACTGGGCATTGAGGATATTGTTGGTTTATAGATGAGTGTTTGGGTTCGAAGATATATTTATGAGCTGGGTTCTATGGGTGGTTTGTTATTTTGGCAAGATAAGAACTGAATAATAATTTTCGGCGGATGAAAAGTGGAGGAATGCCAAATTCTGCATAGAGGCTCATAATAGGGCTAGTCCTGAAGGCATCTGTTGCTAGGCAGATTACCGCGTGGTTAATCGTGTCCAGATGAATAAAATGATTTGATCTGGCCGAGGAATAGAATATGCTGCTGTAGTCTATTTTAGACAAGATAAGGTTTTTGAATAACAGAGAAGAGATGCTCTGTCTGCTTCCTATGTTGCTGTAGATAATACTTTTAGAATATTGAGTCTCTTAAAACATTCTTCTTTCATATGTTAGATATGACAACCAAGTTAGCTTGCAATCTACTATTACTGTTTAAAATTTTGTTTCTCTAGTAAAAGTCATACATTGACCATTTAATATTAATACAGGGGTTTGGCTTGGGTGTCTTTTTTTGCAGAAGAGAATGCATTTGGTTTTATTAGTTGAGGATCAGAGACTGTTTGATACGGTCCAGGTGTTGAGTTTTTGTAACTGTTTTACAGGACCCTAGTTGCCCATAGATGGTTTATGAAGCGGATAAATATTTTAAGATCATCAACAAGTAGCGAGACATTGATAGATGGTGGAATTTGGAAGACTATGGAATTGATGGCTATGACAAGTAGGACACAGCTCAAGACACTCACTTATGGAACTCCGTTCCCAATACACAAACACTCAACAGTTTGTTTCCTATCCGGACTCTGATTTAGAGTTGTGTGAAAAATTTTTTTATAAAGTTCGGCAGTCATTCACAAATGCTTCAGTACTTGGCTTCGTCGAATCGTGTCACTTTGAAGTCCATGAGATGGTCCATTGTTGATCTGCCTTTTCTTTTCTGAATCCGCATTGGACTGGAGTTAGTCTAGGGATTGAGCTTTTCCGGAATCCGAAGAAGCCTATTGGTGATGATTTTTCTAGAACCTTGCATGAGCAACTGGAGAGGGATATTGACCTGTAATTAGGAGCTCATCAATTGCATAGTTGAGTTCCATCAGAGTAATTGGACTATTGTAATCAAGATCTGTGGGATATTCCTTTTCATGGAATTTTGAAAAATTGATGGAAGTGAAAGTAGCTTCTTTTTCTGAGTAGTGAGTATGCTTGAAATATTGGAGAAGTGTTCAACAAACATTTTGCTGAGTTGATAAGGGTCAGATATGATGAGGCTGTTAAGTTTTAGAACAAGGAGGCAGGTAAACATTGCAAGTGGTAACAGGGGACAAAAGGTGTACTCGAGTAATGACAGCTTGGAAATTGATATTGATATTAATGATCTCAGAGTGATAATGATTTTAAACAGCTGTCATAACTCTCCTGCAGGCTTTGTTGACCATGGTTTTGTTTTTTCTGTATACATAAATGTTTAAATGTGAAGGTGTAAATGGTTTCAGGTGGGTTTCTTGAACACATCTTGTGCTCTGAACACATCAGCATACATCTTAGGGGATTGGGTGTGTAAAGTCGAGTTTTCAAGTTACAGAATCTTACTTTTACAATTTCAGGTGAATTAGGTAAACTAAATGTTAATATATACATATTGGTTTTTTTATCCACATCTATTTTTTTTAAAAATTATTCTTTTGACTGATTTCACATTTTTTTCTTTCAAAATTAGACCCTTAGACTCATTAAGTTTGTCATGTGGGATTACAGCTATTGGTACTTCACTACCTATGTTTTTTATATTTAGCAGTTATTCAGATTGAGCTTTATTGTTAGTCTCTATTAAAATTGTTCTTTCTCTTAATTTCTTAGGTTCTCTGATGATGATTTAATTGATTTGTGTATTAGAAATGGGGAGACTTTATTTAGAGATCCTTTATCTGTTCTTTTCATTATCAGAAACTTATTATTATAGTCATTATTTACATTTTAACTTCCTATTTGTGCATGTTTATTAAATTTAAGGAACTTTTTCTTTTATTTGCTAGTGGATTAATATGAGGAGGTTCATTCATTGTAACCTCCTTTTGAGGTTCTTAGCCGTAATTCGAGTAAGAGTCAAGGAAACAGCTAAATGGGATTTGCTAGATGCGATAATTGTTCAAATACCTGAATTTCAGTAAATAGATCAATAAAATCATAAATACAATATTTAAAGTATAAAAATTTTAGCTGATCACAGCAGGTGTTGTCACGATAGCAATCCCATTTTGGGAAGTTGTTCAATCACTTGAACTTGGAAAACATCATTAAAACACATTAAATGACTCTGAGCATTCTTTGCTATGGGTAGAGAGGACTGTGGTTTTAAACACGATGTTCTGTGGTTTTTAAGTCTGAGATTTAGGGGTATAGTACATTTCCCTGCAGGACAAAAATTCTAAAATTGCTTTGGAGCAGATTTGAACAATGTTTGGATGTGCATGTTGATGAGGATTGGATCTTGTACGTTAAGTACCCCCAGTTGTTGATACTGGAGAATGTTTTGTCAATTTTTATAATTGGGCAGGAAAAGCATCTACTTTTGTTGCAAGGCCAAGTGCATTGTTTTGGTAGATTCGTGAGGGTTTTGACAGACAGTTTTCTCTGTTCAGTATATCTTGAAGGGTGGGGGCTTTCCTGTATGTAAGCCAGATTTTTGTGGTAGTAAGGATCTGGTGGAAGTATTATTCTGAATAATAGGGAGGACTTGTGTGTCTTGCCATTGATATCCTCTACCCTGGGGAAATATCCAGTAACTAGGTTAGGAGTTTGAGCATTAGTAGATTTAGTTTTAGGATGGAAGGTTCAGTTTGAAAGAAGGATTTATCTATCAAAGAGTTGGGATGCATGATCCCTTTGAAGGAGGGGTTCTTTTAGGGATCCTAAGTAATTATCTAATGTTTTTTGAGAATTACAGATGTGATGGCCCCGAGAGGAGAGAGAGTAAGGTAGGGACTTGGTAGAGGGTGGCAGCTGGAATAATGTAAATGCTGCTGTTTATTAGTGGGCTTGATGTGACACCAGTGACAAAGTGGTTATCTACTAGTTTTATATCCAGAAAAGTGGCTTTGTCTTTAGATATATTCCATGTGAACTTTATGGAAAACGCCTTATTCAGGTCATCCAGGAATGTGTATAGGGATTCCTGTCCTTGGGTCCAAATCATAAAAATATCATCCAGATATCTTTTCCTGATGAGGGGTTGCAAAGGACGGGAGACCAGGAACATTTGTTCACATTGGCCGATGTATAAATTTGCATACGGAGGGGCCAATTTAGTACCCATGGTATGGTTCCAGATTCCACAAGGAACGAGTAGGATTCCATAGATTTTAATATGCCAGATAGTTATTGACATTTTATATGTCTATTTTTAGAAATACGATATATTAAAGTATTCATCCTCAGGACTGAACATTTTTTTTATATATTTAGGCAAGTTTTTCTTCATGAATTTCAAAATGAAATGTAAAATTAGAATATTAAAACTATTAAATTTAAATTAAATCTTAAGTAAGAAAATATAAATAAGCCTGTCCTTCAGGAAATAATTATGATTCTTTAGTAATTTACATATCATTCTACCTTCAGGAAATGAATTATAATTACTCATTATATTAAATTTTGTTATTTAGGGAAAGTACTTAAATTAGTTTGAATAGATACAGTGTCATTGGTAAAGTACTACTTCCTTTGATGCAATATACTTGGTTATTAAAGTTCTTGCTTCTTGGAGATATTTTTATTATTGCTAAATACTTTTGATGAATAGTTCTAATGAAATATTATTTGTTATATTAGAAAAATATCAATTCCAATGTTCACGTAGGCTTCGACGGTCGTCATATGTATTTACCGTTTCTTCTTCCGGGTCGCACCGTGTCAAGTTGTTGATATTTGCCGAGCTTTTGCACATCATGTGATGGCTTCTTCAGGGCTGAAAAGAGAATGAGAGCTGTAAAAGAGAGATTTAAAAATCCAGGTGGTATATAATTGTATACCACCTGGATTTTTAAATCTCTCTTTTACAGCTCTCATTCTCTTTTCAGCCCTGAAGAAGCCATCACATGATGTGCAAAAGCTCGGCAAATATCAACAACTTGACACGGTCCAACCCGGAAGAAGAAACGGTAAATAAATTACAATGTCTATTTCTAGGACACTTCTTATTTACTAATTTTTTAAAATAGTGTTGTGATACTTTCAATAAATTAGGTTTAGTGCATATTTCATTAATGAACTAATATTTATATATTAAAAAAAACTGTGGTTGGTTAAAATTTATATGGCTACCCTGTCAGCAGAAACGGAGATTAATTACAGGCATAGATTCTTGTCTTTTCAAAATTTAATAATTTTGCAATCAATACTGTACTGCTTTCCTCATATTCCAAACATTCATAGTTTTTATTAGATGATTTTAGTTGGGGTTCAGTCAGTAGATAAAAAAAAAAAAAAAAATACAATTTAAAAAAAGTGTATTTCTTTTAAGATTATCTGCCAGCGTTTCGGCTGACATTGTAAGCCATCTTCAGGGCTGCCTATCATGAAGACAAGAGAGGACGTCCTGTCCCTAAGTTCACACAGGACGTCCTCTCTTGTCTTCATGATAGGCAGCCCTGAAGATGGCTTACAATGTAAGCCGAAATGTTGGCAGATAATCTTTAAAAAAATACACCTTTTTTAAATTGTATTTTTTTGGATCTACCTTGACCGAACCCCAACTAAAATCATCTAATAATAATATCTACAGTCAAAAAACTCTCCATTTATTTATAGTTTTTATTTGATATTCTTATAATGTTTTTGCTTTGTCTTTTTATTCAGGGTAGTTGGCTATTACAAATGTAGGATTTCCTTATGTAAGTGTGTCCTTGTGTGTTTTATTGCTGTACCCAAACTGCTTTATTACTATCTTTTCTTTAAAATGGCTATAGTCCAAAATTAATTAAAATTCATAAAAATTTATTTTTGTAAAAAAAAACCTTGATCAGTCTTTAAAAAAAAAAATTGTTAAATGAATGTTGGTTCGTAACTTAATGCCAGATTACCAGTAAATATATATATATATATATGTATATATTCATCTAGGAAAGAAAAGAGCTTTTTGTTTTTTAATTAAAACTGTTCTCCTGCACTCCAGTGGGAATTTATTTATTTTTAAATCAGGCATTTATAAAGTATCTAACTTGAACTGAGCAAGGTAATTAATTAAATACATGTAATTTATTGCATAATTTGGAATGTGGGTTGATATTAGCTCTTTTTGGCTATATCCATACCCAATTATAGAGTATGAAATTAGTTGCCATGATTTTGAGGGCAGTGGGAAAAAAACCCACAATCATCATTTTTCTTTGTTTTAAACCCAAGTGCTCATTCCTCTTTAAAATTATAGACCTTAAGACTATAGTACCATATGGTGCTTTTCTTAGTATTTTTCCATATTTTTAGATAACGCTAAATTGTTAATAATAATCATGTTTAATTATATTTTTTTATATTTTAGGATACAGCTGGCCAAGAACGCTTCAGAACATTAACCCCAAGTTATTATAGGGATGCCCAAGGGGCTATTCTGGTATATGATGTTACATCACAAAATACTTTCACAAAGTTAGAAACATGGCTATCAGAACTTGACACGTATTCAACAAAAAATAACATAGTAAAAATGGTCGTAGGAAATAAAATTGACATGGTATACTTTTTTTTATTTTTGAAAGATAATACTTTTGTATGTTGCACCGAAGTACAAAATTTCTTTCTTCAGCAGCAGCTGTAAAGAAAACATATTGATCAACTAGATATTTAGGTAATAATAATTTTGAATTTTTGCAGAATAATAGAGAAGTTAGCAGAGAAGAAGGAATGAAATTTGCCAGACGACATGCTACCCTATTTATTGAGTCTAGTGCGAAAACCAAAGATGGTGTTGAGTGTGCATTTGAAGAGCTTGTTCAAAAGGTATATTTTAATACTTCTTTGCTATTAAATAATCATTTATTTATTCATCATTTTATTTTTATGATCTCTTGGAAATAAAATGTAATCTGTACTTGGGTTTAATTTATTAATTAAACTATAATTTCTAGGATAATGATTTTTTCAGCCTTTGGAGTGTCCTAATTTTAAAAAATCTTATAATATTTTTCATATTTATCGTGATATTTTAATTATTACTTAATTGTGATTGTTGATGTACTATTTTCTGTACCTCCAACTTGCCTAAGAACCCTAGCAGTTAGTAAAATATGCTCGTTTTAACATACTACATGTCACTACTATTAGATGATATTAGTTGGGGTTCGGTCAAGGTAGATCCAAAAAAAATACAAATTTTAAAAAAAGTGTATTTTTTAAAAAGATTATCTACCTATGTTTTAGCTTACATTGTAAGCCATCTTCAGGACTGTAGAAATACAATGTCATGAGTATACAATAATAATTGACAATATTATAATTCAGATGTGATATGTGATATCAAAAGTATGAATATAGAAAGATATGTAAGAGAATTTAAAAAACATGCAGACAACTTATTAAAAAAATAATTGTATAATATTAAAACAGTAATTTACCACACCTGCCTATCATGAAGACGAGAGAGGACGTCCTGTCCCTAAGTTCACATTTCCATGGCTAAGACAAAATATAATTTTTCTGAAAAACACTGTGGGTGGTGGAAGGGTAGGGGGGAAGGTAAGAGGCGGAAGAGCGGCCTGTTTCAAAAGGGGGCAATAAAAAGGACAAAGGAAAAAAGGAAGGGTATTATTGAGATTAGGTAACTTTGGAACTGGGAAAAATGTTTGACAGGTTTATTGAGAAGAAGGGCTAATGGGTTTTAGAATGTTGAAAATGTTTGAATAAGTTGAAGAAATTTGTTCTATGTCCATTCTGTCGTTAACTGGATAGTGTTGTAAGTTAATGTGAACGGTTTCAGATAAAAGGCGTTTGTGTTCATAGGGTTCAGTGGAAAGAATGGTTATACTCTCGAAGTCAAATGTGTGTTCTTCATGAAAAACGTGTTTAGTGAGGATCTACCTTGACCGAACCCCAACTAAAATCATCTAATAATAATATCTACGATCAAAAAAATTCTCCTTTTGAACTACATGTCACTGTCTTTGCTCTTGTTTCTTAAGATTATCTACAATTTTTAAGATTCATGGTATGATCATATCTGGTCAATTTTTGACTCTATTATATCCTTTTTTTTTTTTGAGACTGTGATTCTTTTACCATAAAGTTTCTGGGTAAACTGTACATATGTATTATAATTGAACAATTAGGAAAGGGGAGTAGGGGTTTACCTTTACCATACATTTTTTAAGGCCTAGAAGCCCCATTAATTGTTTTCCTTTTATAAATTTGGCTTATCATGTTTAAATGTAAAAAGAAAGGCTGAGTTGGTCTTTGAGGAAATTTGGATGACTAGAAGTGGGGTATTACACGAAATAGCAAGTGAAAGTAAATTAAGTTTTTTCTATATAGTGGGCATAATATTTAGTTTAGAACAATAAAACTCAAATGAGATTTTTTTTTTTTTTTATTGATGGAAAATATATTCTAGAAGTTATATGTACTCGCTTCAGCGGTACATATACTAAAATTGGAATGATACAGAGAAGATTAGTATGGCCCCTGCGCAAGGATGACATGCAAAATCGTGAAGCGTTTTAAAAAATTTGACTCACGACTTAATTGGAGCCAACATATAAAAATCTAACGACAAGAACTCAACAGACGCTACGGACTCTTTTACAGACTTATAAAAAGGCGTTCACAGCTCACAACAGAGAATAAACTGACTCTCTATAAAACATTAATAGGACCGATCTGGACATACGGTGCAGAACTCTGGGTTGCTGCTAAGCCTTCCAACATCCAACGTATTCAATCCTTTCAATCCAAAATCCTAAGAGTTATTGCAGATGCTCCATACTATGTCTCGAACTCTACCCTATATCAAGATTATAATATCCCATTCATCCAAGACTTCATCTCCACTCGCTTCATGCTCCTCCACTGTAAACTCCAATTTCACCCTAATCCATATACCCAATCCCTGTCATTGGACTCCAACCCCTATGATCCACCCCGACGACTAAAACGAAGATGGCCTCGTGACCTCCTGGGTCTTAATGCCTAAATTAACAGAGTGTGGTGTCGACAGGCTCCTCTACCCAACAAAGTTTGGTTAATAAATAAGCTGACTCCGACTTAGCCTACATTTCTGAAAATGACATAATCAAGAAAGAAGTTGACACTTATTTGCCTACAATACTGATCAAGTTAACTGCCATACCATCCTAATCCACTAGCACAGACCATGTCTTACAACTCCAACTCCTATGACGGGGAGTCGACTCAAACGAAGATGGCCCCGTGACCTCCTGGAGACATTAAATAAAAGTTTAATTAAAAAAATAAGTTATATAGCAAAATTGAACGATTAGTTATGGGGGGTTTACCTGATCCGAAAATTTAATTAGTTGTTTTTTTGTTGGCTTATTGCTTTTAAATGTAAAACAAAGGGCTAAGTTCGATATCAGATGAATAGGGGTAGGAATTACCTTATGAACTAAGAAATCTCAAGTGTCAGCAAAAAGGATGAAGGAAAGTTTACATACAAATATTGAGTAGTTCCTGAAATATTCATCAACTAGGATGCAGATAAATTCATCTAGTTTATGTAGTAGTTCCTGCTTGACAAACTGTTGAAAATTATATTTTTATGTCATGTATCTGAACTGTCTGGGCAGATTTTGTTATTTGCTTGTTTAGATACACAGAAAGAAAACTATATCTAGTTTTGTTTATGCAGCATTCCAAAACATTCTTTATGGGTGGTTACTGACATATTTTTAAGAATTATTTTATTAATTGGTTCTTCTAATGTGCTTCAATCAATCACTGAAAACAAGGAAGTGTAATTCAGTCTAAGTAAAGGTGCTGAGAATGTGAGGGTTGCATTTAGTTATTTATTTGCGTTTAAAAAGAGCTAATACATTTTAGAATTGCCTCAAATAATAGAGTTTACAAAATATTTATTTGGGAAAATTACATTTATAACTAACATGTGAACTAAAAGTAATAACAATTGTAATAACTATTAATTGTTTAATACCAACCTCTAAGAAATTTCAATATATTTGCATTGATTATTTATTATTTTAATATTTATATTGCAGATTATTCAAACACCTGGCTTATGGGAGTCGACTAAACTGGGGAAAACATTCCAAGTCTCTGATGAGCCTGGAGATCAGTCTTCATGTGCTGGATGGCAGTGTTCTCTTTAAATCTAATTGCATTTTACTCTAACAATATATATATATATA
>KZ806919.1:191529-213349 GCA_000696205.2 Oncopeltus fasciatus | reverse complement strand
ACTATACTCACATTTAAAATAAATATTAAAATAAAGTACTAATTTTTTCTATTTATGAAGCAAATCAAACACTCATCCTACTACCAGCGCCCGAAGAGGAAGGACCGAGACTGAAGCTTCGGTTTTTCTGGCCTGCCCAGGACTTCCAGCGGGGTAACCCTATGGGTTTTACCGTTGTTATCGAGACATTGGCTAATTCTTGAATTTCTTCTTCCTTGCTACCTATTGCTATATAATCTGCATACGCTGGAAATTTATGGGTTCTACTGACATAAACTCTCCCTTTCGCCTAGGGACATTTTATTAATACTTTTTCCAAGGCAAGGTTGAATAGCATAAGTGAGAGTCAGAGTTCTTGTGGCAACTTTGATTCAACATTGAAGGTTTCAGTGATATATTGCAGTATCATGACCCCACATTTTGAACCGTTTATTTAAGCCTTCGTCAGTTTCACCAACTTTCCAAGAAAATCCAGTTCAATTATGATTTATTTTTCAAAAGACAGCTTCTATCAGTCATAGTCTGTTTTGAAGTTTAAGAATAGGGCATGTTAGTCTTTATTTACTTCCCATCTTTTGTCAATTATTTGATCTGAAGTTCTTCTTCTTCTTTTCCAGTTGTCCTAAGCAAGTAGGGCATTTTTTACAATAGACTGATTCAGTTGAGCATGATAAGTCAGGATTTTGCACGCATTTGGGAGTAAGGCTATACCTTTGACATTTTCGCATTCTGCAATGGAACACAGAATTTCTTCTTCAAAATTTGTCAAGAGTTGAGAATTGAGTAACTTTGTGGTATTTTTTTCCCCTCTCTAGATTATGAGTACTAGTTGATGCATTATAGCTGCTCTCATTCATTTTTGAATAGCCCAACTGACAAGCTTTCAATTCCGGCAGCTTTTCAACTTTCAGCAAAGATATAGCTATTTCCACACCAAGAACCCTATATTTGCTGCCTGGTCGATATAATCATCTGTACTCAAATGGTCCCTGGTTCAACAGGATCTTGAAGTGGTCTTTCTACAATCTTATCACTTCATCTTTTGCATCACTTAGTTTCCCATCTTTTCATTTGATTTGGGAAGCTCCAGTTTTAAAGCAAGTTTTTTAGTTTCTAATGTCAGCGTATAATTTAAAAGTTGACCAACCTGGCAGTTGCTTTTTTAACTTTCCCCTTATAAAATGCATTTTGGTTCTCAGAATAAGGCTTGGCACTATTTTGTTAAACTCGTATTTTTTTTATAAGAAAGAAGTTCTTTTTCTTGCATTTCTTCTGGGTTTCTATCATCTCTAGATCAACTTCTTTCATATTCTTTTCCACCTTTTTCCAGTGTTTGCCAACAGTGAAATCTTCAAGTTCAAAGGTTTGAAGACTATTCTTCAGGTCAATTAAGTATTGTAATAAATTAGCCTTTGGATATTTGAGTTGAGAGATTTCATAACGTCTTCTCTTGATGTCCTAAGTGGCCAGCTGGGTTCTCATAAGCATTGATTGAATTTTATAATTTTATTAAAACCAATGCATGGCCTGAATCACAGAAATTTCTGAAAATAGATCCTCAACCCATTACAACAAAAAACTAATTTAAAGTTTATAAAGTCAAAAATTGAGAAAATTATAGAAATCCCTCTTTTACTACAGTTAGTTCCAGTAAAATAGGAAAAAATTCAGTCTAGCGCATTTTAAAATTTGAAGTTTAAATTGAGTGAAATGAAAAGTTGGAAATTATTATATGTTACACACTTTCAATATTAAAACAATTCCACAATTAAAACATTAAAATTCTCTATAACTCAAATATTTTAGAACCAGTCAAATCTCAGAAAAATTGCAATATTTAAAAATATTGTGGGGAAGAATTGGTCGGGGATTTGAAGGAATAAAAATCTATTTGTAAACAGAAAAGTTTTTATTATTGCTAACATTTTGGCCTAAATTTCAGACCTTCTTCAGGGCTAAGTAAGAAAAGAAACAGAAATAAAATATAAAAACAGGTCTAACTAAAAAATATACAAATATAAAGGAAAAGGAATGAATAAAATAATAAGAGTAATTTATAATAAAAACATAACATGAGTAAGACTAAAACTGGATAATTAAAAAAAAAAAAAAAAAAATATATATATATTGTTCTCGGAAACTTCCACAGTCTGAGTCAATATTCATATTTTCTTCTTCTGGTTTGGACAGTGCCATTTTAGCAAGCTTTTGCTTATCATGCTCTGAGCTTCTTCAGAGTTAAAATAGAAATGTGGAAAGAGGAGAAGGATAAGGGTAATTATAACGGTAGGTTCTGGTGGTGTGACCAAAGTCTGCCACTCCAGGGTCCTGAACCCCTCGGACCGGAATCTGGTGCGGGAGTTTGGTGGATTGTCATTGGTCTGTGAAGTCTGTTTCTTTTGGTTGGTCAATGCAGGGTGACAGTTTTTGCTTCAAATTTACAAATATATATTGTAAATTTGAAGAGTGCACATAGCAATGGGGATCACATCTCTATCCTTTTTTTCCTGGGTGACATCTTTTCACAAAAAAATATGTGGTTGACATCATATTGATAATCAACCCAAATAAAGTTCCTGAAACCCTTAATTCTTTCAACTCCTAACATCGCTGCTTAAAATTCAATAGAATTTGAATCTAATAACCTTTTTTTAGACTTACTCCTTATCATAAACCATCATACTTACAGACGGGTACACTAAACCTACATATTCTGGATGCCTCCTTCATTTTAACTCCTCGCACCCTCATTACCAAACCAAAAAATTAACATAACAAAAAACATCATTTTTAGAACCCTTAACCTCTACGGCTTTCTACAATTTTTTAAAAATCAAACACATGAGTGAAATTTTTAGAAATATCAGCTTCTCACAACATATAGTACACAGACATAAATATATTTTGATTTTCATTTCACTCCTTACACCAATCCTCTTCCAGTGATATTCCCATGTTTCCTTCCATACCCTTTATTTCTACTCTATCTGAAAAAATTTACAAGCCCTAATTAAAACCTTTCCTAAACTAAGAATAGGCTTTTAAAACAAAATTCAAAGATTTATATATAAAATTATAAGACCTCATTTCCCACACTGACAGATGTAACATCATTAATAAAATCCCTTGCGCCACTCACAACTTTACAAAAAGCCCCATAAAAAAATAATTAGCAACCACCAGTACTAAAATAATTTAATAGTAAAAAATAATAAAATCACCACAGCTCTTTTAAAACACTCAGATATACTTTTTAAACTTTGACAACTTTCACACTTCTGGCAACTGAACCCACCCTTAAAAAATGACTTTTAGCTGAGTCCATTCAGATGCACTTAGAACAAAACCATATTGATGACAAAACAGACAAAGATAATATTTCTTATACTTATAATAATATTTTTCATATCCTAAAAGAAAAATTACCAAAAGACCACTTCACATTATTTCACCATCCCATAAGTCAATATGGTTAAGGAGAAGATCGGTAACCACAGGCCACCTAATTCCTCAAAGACAAGCTGCATTTCCCTTTGTAAAACAGCGACTTTCATCAGAATTTCCCCCTTACCAACTATCCCTCTGCCACCACTCTCCCCCCCCCCCAATTCCTTTTCTAAAAAATTTTTCGTTAAATAATTCTGTCATGATTTAGTTAATCTAAAGTAAGACTCTCTCCCTCCATCACACCACTGGTATGGTATTTTTTTTTTGTTGTGACAATCTATTTCTACTTTTTCTTATATATGTTCAGTTTTAGTATAATTACTTCAGTAATATTGTAGTATATTTCTGTACCTGTTCTGTGTGTTGTAGTTCTGTCATACTCTTATAGTTTTATTCCTTCATTTTCCTTTATATATTTTTTAGTCAGATCTGTATTTTTATTTTATTTGTATATTTCTTTTCTTACTCAGCCCAGAAGAAGGCCAGAAATGTTGGCAATAACTTTTATGTTTACAAATAGATTTTTATTCCTTCAATTCCAATCCTTCCTCATAAAGTTTGACAGTCAAATAACTTGCTCCAAATTATTTTGAGATTACACACAATATGTCCTCAAAAGTGAATTTAGGAAAATATATTGAAATCATAAGAATATTTTCTAGTAAATTTAATCTTAGCCACACAACTTTAATTTTTCTTTAACAGGAAAAAAAAATTGTGAGCACCTTGAATTATTTCTGTTAAATGATGCATGTAAAAGGGATGGATAATTTAAATTCATAAGTTAAAGGGTATTAAATAAAGAAAACATACAAATTCAACAACATTCAACTATTTTATTACAAAAAATATTTAATACAACCTGAAAATTGCAATATATTTAGGTTTTCAGTATACATTACAACAACATTCATTTCATTTTTGTTCTAAAGTATGTTACATAATATTTTTACAAAATCAATAAAAATAACTACTTTAAGAGTTCGGTGAAATAGTATTTAATAATGTTACTTTACAATTTTTCTATATTTACAATCGGGCTGAAATAATAAGAAAAAAAGGTAGAAAGATAATGAAATGAACCACTAATATTTTTTCAATAAATTCATAAATTTTACCACTCAGGAAAATTGAAAAATTGAGTTTTATGGCAAAAGCAAATTAAAGTTATATATTCATTGGTCTCAAACTAAATGTTCTTATGAATAAAACTGTAGTTCCAATTTAATATTAAGAAGATTTTTAATTGTTACCAAACAGAAAAATATCTTCAGAAGGTATTCCAAGAGTTGGCTCTTTGGAAAAAGAAAAATTTATTATAACAGGTGACATTGGGTCAGTAGCAGAAGGATTTAAACCAAAATTGAAACCCTTAACATTAGTGGATCTCTTATTAAATTGCTTCAAGAAATTATTGAATAACAATGGTGTAACACCTGAGTCTGAATTCTTGAAGGATCTGTAGGGAGAATTAATTTGTGAACTTTCACTAAATTTAAAATTGACGAGTGATGTGCTTGATGTTTCAAGTGGCAAAGTAGGATTCTTCTGATTTTGATTAAAACTGGAGAATTCTACTGGAGATTTAGTGCTTTTTTCTGAATCCATTGGGTTCTTTATGAATAAAGATGCAGAAGTATTGATAGGGGTGGTACTGCAAGGAATTTTAAAATTAGTTGTAGCTATAATGGGATTAAATGAAGTGGAAGCAGTTAAAAAAGGTTTTGAATTATTTTCAAACTCTACTGGGCCAGTTACACACAAATTGGGTACGGATGATATATTGTTATCAACCTCAGAAATCCTACTTAAAGTATCTGACACTCTCTCACAAGAATTAAAAACCACTGGAAGTTTTGGAGGAACAGTATTGGATGAAACAGGGGAGTTATCCCCAAAAATGAAGGAAGCTTTTGAACATAAAGAAGAATGCTTTCCATCACTAACAGGAATTGTAGTTTGTGAATTTGAAGTCACTAGAGTCGTTGAACTAGAAAAGGCATCTAGAATTCCAGGATTACAAAATAAAGTATTAAATCGAATAGGAGAAACAGGTGGATTAGATGGATGAAATGGTGGATTATTAGATAACTTCCTTGTCAAAACTGAAGGTGTATCAAAGTTAATGGATGCAGGAATGGTTCCTGAAGTAGAAGCAATTGGAGATGTAATAGAAGAATTTACAGAAAAAGTAACACTTGTATCACACGATCTAGCTGCAATTGTTCTAGTACTTAAATTATTTACACCAAGTTCTTTTGAATGATGGACTGGCTTAGAATTTGAGGAAATAGTCTCAATACCAAATGAAGAATTAGAAGAAGTAAAAATTATACTTTTTCCAGAGTTGGAAAATGCACCATTACTATTATTACTAACAGTGGATGTGTTACCTATTCCAGAGTCAGAAAGAGCTCCATTACTATTTTTACTAATAGTGGATGAGTTACCTATTCCAGAAAAACAAAAAACATTTTTTTCCTTACTAAATCCATCATGAACTTTTGATAATTCATTGGAAAATCCTTGAAAGGAAAAAGGATCGATCAAATGATTTGAGGTTCTGTTCTGAAAAAACTTTTTTTTATTAGATTTATGAGAGCATTTCTCATGTTCACCCCTGAGGGATTTTAAATTATTATTTTCAGATATTCCTTTGTAATGCATTTTATTTAAAGGTGAATGATTTTCTCTAGTATGAAAAGTTTTGGAAAATTTGTCTTCTCTACCTAAAAATTCTTCTTTAGGACCATTTTTCATTAATTTACTTGACTTGGCACAATTTAAAGTTTTTCTTTGGTGAGGTGGTTTTTTACTAATTGTTGATCTGCCTGTTGTAAACATAGAAATATTTTCAGACTTTTGAGCAGGGATTGAAAAAAGTGATGTATTAAGATATGATGGTTTAACACCTATAAGTGAACTGGATTTAATTTCATTATGAACTGAATTGTTGGCTCCTCGAGGGAATAAGATTTTATTACTTTCAGAGAGGTCAGTTTTCAAATTCAACCCATCTACTGACTGACTGACTGTAACAATTCTATTATTCGATGAAGAAGCTGTATCAAACAAGTTTGTAGGGGATGAAATCACAGTATCATTACTTGCTGAAAATAAATAAGTATAAATTAGAATGGATATTTTTAATAAAATAATAATATTCAAAGAATTATGTTAAAATAGTATAATTAAACTTTCAGAATATTTTGTCAGGGCCTAGTCTTCAAGTACCATAGGAAAAAAATGAGAAAGATTAATAGGTTCTTATAGAACTTATAGTATACTTCTAGTATTCCCAGATTGTGTTGACTTCTCGGATCTTGTAATAGACATACTGCCACTCCACTCTTGCACCAGTCATAAAATATTAGTTTGATAGTTAGTATTAGATGCTTTGGTTTTTAATTCAAATGGAGAGTTTTTTAGACCATAGATAATATTATAAGACTTTTTTTGTTGGGGTTTGGTCAAGGTAGATACAAAAAAAAAAAAGTCTATTTTTTTGGGTCTACCTTAACTGAACCCCAACAAAAAAACATCTAATTTAGTTTTTAATGTTTTCTCTCTGGTGGTTTGCAATACAAAACAAAAATCCAGAGAGAAAACACTTGATATTCCGTCTGAAATTTTTTCTTCGTGGTTAGAAAGGTAGGTCACTGAGGTTAATAACACTTTGTATTCATCCAGGATTTGTGAAAGAGTAACATGTGCTCAAAATTTATCTGATTAATAGCCAATAGCAGTCAGTTTGGCTAGCTATAGAATAACAGACCCTAGTTATTGTTAAGTGGCAAAATTTTTCCTCCTTTTTCAAGAGAGGCATATTTTCTCATATAGCTGAAGGCTGACCACCGACAAGATATCTTGTATATACATCACAATCAACTAAGTTCATCTATAACACAATCATATTATCAACATACCTATAGGAATCCATCATATTTCGCATCCTAATAACAAACAATTTCGGCAAGGGTCTGCTATCCTTGGACCGAGTATAGTCTTGTACAGAAGAAATGCAAAGGCAACCGGGACTTGAGCCAGCAGGGCTCCCTTCTGGATTTCTTGTATAAAATTTAACATAGGATTACATACCACAACTAATATCATTATTTAAAAAATAAATAGTCTTGTAAACTTTCTCAGGCACTATCTGATGTTCAACAGTTGAAGTACAAGATTATGTTCGACACAAAAATACAGACCTCTGGCAAAAGGGCCAACCATTATGATGATGACTAATTCCTATTGGTATGTTCATTATATCATCCCCTATTCATTAGTGGAAATAACTCTTCAGATTATATACAACAACATTATATATNTTACAAAAGATTATTTTTTAAAATAATTTACTTAATTATAATGATACAATAAACTCATAGGGTCCTAATAAACATATTTAAGGCAAATAATAGATGCACAATGAAAAATAAGAAATAAATAAAGTAGAACTATACGTTTTACCTTAACACAGATATATCGAACAAAATCATATTTACAAAAGACTGGGAGTCTACATATGCTTAAATTGTAAATGGGGATTGTCAGAGAGAGTCAGGTCGAATGTGCGAAAACAGCCCCGATTCGTTTTGTTTATGTGGCAGTTATATATATAAATACAACATTCTGTAGAATTTATTTTTTTTAACCCTTGGTTTTTTATATTCTAGATGTTGAACACATAAATTTAAATGCTATTTAATAAAATCCAGTATTTAACACTATTCTTGTGGTTATCAGAGTAACTTGAAAGAGAAAGATTTTTATTTTAAAACTATTTTTCATAATTATACAGCATTTGTGCCGATTTAAGTACTATGGATTACAGCCTCATGGTGGACAGCTTAGGAAGCAATGACAATGGCTAAAGGATAAGGGGAGAGGTCAAACCAAGGACAAATAAGTCCCTTCCAGCCAACTTTACCTTACTAGCCAACAAGGCCTATGGAGAGATTTCTTGGGCTAAGATAGCTAAACCCTTTTATGTCGGCTATGGGAGGGGCTCCCCAACAATCATAAGCAGGTCAATCATTCTCGCCGACCTCCATACCTTATCTTTGCCTAATGTTGCACCAGAAAATGACAAAAAGCTGGTCAAAAGATTTAATTATTAAGTGTTTTAATAATTTTTTATGTTTTTATAACTATACCTCTGGACTAATACCTCTGGAACAACTGTTTAAAGAAAAAAAAAAGTCAAAATATATCTAGGGAATACTGAAATATATTCATTATGCTGGAGATATTAGTTTGGGTTTCGGCCAGAATCAGAAAAATAAAACACTACAAAACTATTGGGGTAATTATTAAATTATTGCCAACACTTATAACTTAACTTGTTACATATGACTTAACTTGTAAGTCATGATAGTGATGTTTGGAGAGATCTCAGAGGGAGGTTTATAGTCACATCTCAGAGGGCAGTACAAAAACCTGCACTAAAACCTCAGATTTAGTCCTGCACTCTGAGATGTGAGGATGCTTACAAGTTAAGTTGAAATGTTAGAAATAATAAAATAATCGCTCAACAATTTTGGAGTATTATATTTTTCTGATCCTGGCCGATACCCTGACTAATTTCTCCAGCATTATATTCAAGAACCTACTGAAATTAACAACAACTGCTAATAAAAAAAAAATAATATAAAAGATTTCATAAAAATGAAAGAAGGTTAAATTTGAAAAATTCTCTTTTTCACATGCGAAAAGCAAACGTATTTTACTATAAAAAAAAAAAACAAAAAAAACAAAAACAAATACAGGCAAGCAAACAAACAAGATAATTCCAATTTTTTAAAAAGTTACATGGCAAGGGTAATAATGAAGGTGTGTGTGTGTGTATATATATGAATGTATAAATGTTAGAAATACTCACATAAGTTTAATAGATGAGAATTTTTTCGAATTATATCAGTGAAGTTGTTCACAATAGATGTTGGGACAAAATTTTCATTCATTAATGAGCTGGATGGAGATACAAAGCCACAGAATTGTTGGCTTGAATCAGACAAAATGTCATTAGACTTAAAAAATTGTTCAGCTGGCTGCATTATTCCATACATCAAGTAGGGTCCTATAACACAAGGAAAAACTCTGAAATATAAGTATAATATTAAATTGTAGTATAAAAATATTATATTAAATNNAATATTATATTAAATTATATAGAATAAATTAATTTGTATTAAAACTAAAGTAATTTATAATCAGCTATAATATATGAAGCTCTAAAGGTCTCTAAAATCAGATGAGGAAAAAGGATGTTTTAGAGGAAGACCACAATTTATTATCATATATCTTCGGTGACATTTGAGTTACAAAATACTCAATTGTTTTTTCTAGCTGGTAAATTAATCTTTGTCATTTACTCTTACTTAAATTAAACTCCATTGAAAGATGGGAAATATGCTAAGCTTACACAGCTGCCTTGTTGTGGACTTACACCCTCCCAAAAATACAGTAGCCACTCTATTACAAATATCCAAGGCACTGGATATTACTACTGGGTTCCTTTCAAATCAAAATTTGAGTATTCCTTTTTGCGATTGAAATGTCTCAAGTTGTGAATATTCAACAGAGAGGGAGACTTAGTTCATTATTTTGCTTTTGGAGACTCTTAGACACTGTAGTACTTAATCTTGCCACAGTAAATGCTTCATTTTAACTGTGGTAAGACTAAACATGTATTCAGTTTAATTGATTCAAAATTTACTAACAGATTTACTTATATAAAAATAATGAGGCCTCCAAAGATTTCAATAACCAGTAATGTATTTGTACTGCTCTCCAGTATAAACTACTTCTATTACTTATAAGCTCAGGTTTTCAATAATTTATACTTTAATACAGAACATATTTTACTATTTAAGAAATTGATTATCACTGAATTTTATATGATTAGAGTCGTTAGATCTAAAGAAACTAAACAATTATGTTCATATAGTCAAATTTAAATTATGTTTTTTCAAGAGATATGTTGAATATAAAATGTAAATTAGTTTAGTTTCATCCATACATTTAGGTTTTTCAACACTCAACAGAATTGAAATAAAATTTAATTTCATTCTTTCTCTGTGCTGGTAGCCAAGTTGAATACAAGAGTTATACAATGTTTTCACACATTTATAAAACCTTAAAACATTATTATTATGTTATATCAAGTTTCTATATGATAAAAAAAATTAAAAATAAAAAAAAAATTAGTTAAATGATTACACTGGGGAACAATTTGAAACTCAATTTCTGTTGAATTACATTTTTTAGCTGTTGTCTATAGAATTAGGTATGCTGGTTTCAAAACTGTTTTTAGTTTTCTTCCATCACCTCATGTTCAGTTTCTATGTGGGTGGGGAGCATGCTGGTCTAGACCTGCCTGTTTATTTAGTCTGTTATACTGTGGCGAAATGTTGTGTGTCCGTAAGCAGTATTTAGTATTTCGTATCGGAAGTGTACAGAACTACATAGTGTGTTTGAACTGAAACGTTTCCTTATGGCTACCTCTGCTCCTACAGGTCGAATGTGCGAAAACAGCCCCGATTCGTTTTGTTTATGTGGCAGTTTTACCATTCCCAGTCAAAGGACAAACATCAGTACATTTGTCAGAGAAGCATATTTTGCCTATTTTAAAGTGAAACTTGGTGATCAAGATAAAGCATGGGCACTTCATTAAGTGTCGGACCTGAGACCAGACATTGTGCATCAGCCACTTGTCGACAGAAAGATCATTACATTTCCACCTCTGCATATAAAATTGGGTCTCATGAAGCAATTCATTAAAGCTTTCCCAACTGTTTCAAGTATTTAGTGTCGAAATTTCCTAGCCTGTCATTTAAAAAGATAAAAGCCATTGTTTTTTTTATTCCACTATTTTATTTAATGAATTTATTTGATTAGTTAAATTTCAATGAACATTAATTTTAACATTTAATTTTTTCTTTTGATTTCAATCCAAATGTTATTTCCCAAAAGCAAATTTGTCTATATTACTTCGATTTTTTTTTTTCAAAATTTAATTTAGTTATTAACTTCCATGCGTATTAACTACATATTTATAATAAATATATTTTTTGNAATTTATAGTGAACTTTTAGCATAAATTATGTAAGTTAACACATTTATAAACTATATACACTAAAATATAAATTATTTTATATTATTAATATTAATATTGAATTATAATATGAATGTTGAATAGTATTTCTATGTTCACGTAGGCTTCCACGGTCCTCAGACATATTTACCAATACTTCTTCTTGGTTTAACCATGTCTTGGAGTTTTTAGGTGCCAAGCTTTCGCACTTCGTGTGATGGCTTCTTCAGGGCTGAATGGAGAATGTAATCACGATGTGCGAAAGCTTGGCACCTAAAAACTCCAAGACAAGGTTGAACCCGGAAGAAGTATTGGTAAATAGTATTTTAATAATTTTTCCCAAATTAGATATATTTGCCTGGCTATTAAACGATATATTTCATATATTTTGTGAATATGGCCAATGTATAAGTAAAATTTAGTTCAGGCAGTTTACCTTTTTTATCATAGTATCATTCTTCTGTTACATTTAACATTAATTAAATTGATATCTTTCCTGATACTTCTTCAAATCAGTCGAGTACTTCTTGGTTTCAGCCAGGTACTTCTGTTCATGGTAGGCAGTTATTTTAAATCCTTTAGTATTTGAAATTAGTTTTTGATCATACAATTATGAAATTTGTATGATCATGCACATTACATTAGATAACTTATATTTTCAGATTATACACAAGTACCACTGAACAAAAAAAAGAGAAAAAGTGACAGTGAAAGAATATTTCATTATGCTTATAATATATTTGATATCTTTTTAAACATAAGCATTTCTTGTAACCTTTTCAAGGTTCACGGAGGATGAAGCTAGCGATCCTTAAGTACTCCCGAAGCTCTAATTTAAAAATGAGAAAAAACAACACTAACCAGCATTTTGAGGAGGAAAATTAGCAGAAGTAGAAGCTTCAGCAGTGAGTCCTGTTTCATTTTCAGTTTGAATGCCCACATCAACCTGAAAAGTAGCCATTGATATAAATTCAGATTTATCAATTAATAGCCTAATCATTAAAACTTATTTGGGTGGTTGAATTAAAAATTTCTTTTAGATCTCTACCCATTTTTTTTTCTAGACAACCACCAATTTAAATAAATTAAAAGTTTTAATATAGATTCTTAGAATTGCTTTGCACTTAATTAAATTTTTTTTTGAATATATCAAACACTAAAAGAAAAGATAAAAAATAATTTGTAACCAAAAAGGTTTTCATAAAAACTTTTTTGGTTACAAATCAGTTTTTAATTCTTGAACTATCATGAATGGATTCCCGACAATCCTCTCTTCATAGAACTTGATGATCAACAATTCATTCCATACTAATGGAAACTAAAAGAAAAGTATGGAATTATATTATTTTCAATATTATAAGATTTACTAAAATATTTATATTATTTCTTGCATACACCTCACATTAAATAGAATATTTTTTTACACTTTTTTTTCTTTCTTTTTAGATCACTAAGAAAAAAAAAAAAAAAAATAGCCTGTTTATGAATAAAGATGCAGAAGAGCACAAATTTTCATTTTCACATGTCTACTGTACATTTGTAGGGATAGATCACTTGAAGATGTCCAAGGGCTTTCAGGTAAGATACATAAAAATTATTAGAGCTACTTTCACTCTATAGTTTACAGCAAAATCTGAATATACTTGCATATTGTACATTATACAATAAATAAGGCACTCAAAGAAGAGTTACCAGGATAACAAGAGGGACATAAAGAAACTAGATCGGAGGAAGAAGAGAATTCAGGAAAACAAGATGATAGGAGATATTGATTGCTTCAGTGCTGCAGGTAACAAGGACTGCATAAAATCAAGAGCCATACAAGACAGATTAATGTAAATAAAAAAAAGAAGATATCTTTAAGGAATAGGGGTCACATTTCAAGAAGGCTCCCCAGAATGACACGGATAAAGCTGCAGACTGAGACAGGGAAGACTTGCCAAGTTAAAATGTAGCTACCTGATGATTACCAGGCTTTAAGTTTAATACAGATCCTTGACATAACATTCAAGCAGAACTAATGTTTTATTGTGGTCTCAATCTTAATCGCAGGGTCTTCACAATTTTAGACTCTTAATTTGGCAAGAAAAAATATGCCTGAGGAATGAATGAAAGGCATTAAATGTTCACCATAAAAGAATGGGTATCAACTAGAGAGCAACACTAACTGGGTATTGTTCTCCTTTTACGTGCATAAAAATTGCTATCCAATAAGTCTTCAAGAGAATTTTTTTCCAAATGGGTAGAGATTGGAAAGTATCAGGTAAGATTTTGAAGGGGAAGATCCATGCATCAGAACTGAGGCTGGTGGTAAAAAAGTGTAAGGAATAAAAAATTGTCATCCATCATCTCTTAGTAAATTTTCAATCACCTATAACAGAGTAGTCTGACCGGAGCTTAACCTGAAGAATGTCCTGAAGAAATTAGTGAGGCTGGTAAAGACGATGATAGAGTACCTGAAGTGCCTGGTGCGTGTGGTCAGAGATCTCTCTGAACTTTTATAAATTTCAAATTCCCAAATTGTGGAGTAAGGCAAAGGGACACTATGATCTGAATCATTTTGCATTTTGCAGGAAATGATTTTGACATGTCTGATCTTATGGTACCCTAGCTATGACAATCATACATGGCCCTGGAACCTGCTGTCGTTATTGAATTAAACAATTACAGTTTACGCCAGATATTTCATTCTATTTGAGCCTGAAACTTCTTTGAATACAGCCTTATTGCCTTCAAGACAGAGAGTGAAGAGGCTTACGATAAGATAAATATGATTTTTCTTGGTGTACGAAACAAAATCATTATTGCTTTATTTTAAGTTAAAGATTGTGCTAAAGAGAGAAAGAAGAAAATGGAAAATTATTTAGAAGGATAGTTTGCTCAACATCTTAATCTTAATTTCTCAAGCCTTTGATGTTGTTTGTGAGTAGGAAGAGAAGCGATGATGTGGCCTATTTTTATTGAAGTGCTATGGGGTCTTGTTTACCCACAGATGGCATTTTGTTTGTTTATAGTTAATTTATTAAAATCCTTGGCAATGCTTAACATGTTTTAAGAGGTATATTAAGGCCAAGAGAGGATCCAAGATAGGAGTGGAAGGAGTCCCAATCTTCCTTGGTCTTAAGAAAAAGGACTGAAGGATAGTGATCAGAGAGGACATTAAGAAAGTTGGTAAAGGTTAAAGATTAGTAGATGAGGGATTGCAAGGTGATAGGATTCTACAATTTAAAAATAGATGACTAATTAAAGCCTCAAATTTGAGATCTTTAATTCAAATATGGGGTGCTTGTCATTGAATTCCCTTTTAACAAAGCGGGTGTGAGGATAAGACACAAGGGCAGTTGAAGAGATTGTAATGGAATACGAACTTGGGGACTGAGGGATGACTACAGACAGACAAGGAAGCTAATCCCAATCCAGGAACCCTCAAATGTAGGATTAGGTACGGAATTATGTGAAACTGATTTTGTAAGGATTTTGGTGACTCAAAATAAAAAATCTTGAGAATATGATATTTAACTTTATCAATTGATTAGACTAATGAATTATATCATATCTATAAACATACACACATGTGTAATGTTAATAAATATGTGGGTATGTATTTCTCTTGAATTTATAGACCTAAGGGGTCTTTACAAACCTAACGAGTAAGTTCATGAGTGCTTACCTAGAACTCAGATAACTATACCTGCAGACTGCTCATAAACACATTTGGTAGTTTCCATTAGTAGAGGATCAATCTAACTCCCAACCCCCACTAAAACAGCTTTAGAGGGCTGAGGTGTATGGTTTTAGTTAATTAGATGAGTCATCAGTAGACTGATTGATCCCATTAATCTGAAAGGCCTTCATTTTTCCCCCATAACCATAGCAAGGCCAAGAGACAATGAAGGAGTAATACTTAATCCTCTACAGGGACTTTAGCATTAGGACAATGCTCCTTGGTGAAGAATTTATTATTAGTAGAGGGAGCTGGGGATATAAACTGGATTCCTCTAGCTACATTTGGGGAGTCTGAGATACATACTCGAAATCTTAAGCAGTCAAAACTATCAACCTACTTATATCCAATGAAAATAGCAAATAGGGGATTCAAGAGATCTTAAAATGTAAAGAATGGATGAAAACTAAAATTTTTTGGGGGGATTACTAAGCTTACAGTAAATCAAAAATAAATTGTAACATTGGAAACACTATTGTGGATCAATTTTAAGAAAATGATAAAAAATTAACAAGATTACCTTATAAACAATAATATATATTATAATGCTAAAATTCAATACAACAAAATTTCCAGAGTACCTGAAATTTCGGAAGTACTAGTTGTCATAAAAAATAGATAATTAAGATTTAATATTCTTGATTGCAGAGAAATTTATAGAAGATATATAGAAGACTTTCCTTACAAGTACTGCCATCTCAATCAAGAGCACAAAGTAAATAATGACCAGCCACCTTTGAAAAAAAGTTTTAAAATTATGAATACAGAAAATTTTTGTACTTACATTAACAACAGAAGGACAAGTTACAAAAAATGGTGCAAAATTTTGTTCCACATGCAGAAATAATTTATGCTTTAAACTTGTGTGTTTATAGTTTTCGTTTATTGTACCTCCAAAAGCATTTGCATGCCTACATCTATTTTCATGTTTCTGAAGTTCTTTAAGAGGCATAATTTCTTCACAGCCTTCATTTCTACAGGGAAAAATCATAAAATCTGAAATCTAGAGTATAATTAACAAATTAATTTCAGTTATATAATTTCAGAACACACTTAAAAAAATTAAATAAAAAGTAGTAAAATCGAATAATTATAGGGGAAGGCAAATGGAGAATGAATGGATAGTCATAACAAAGTGAAAAAGTGAAATTTTTAGTAAGAATAAAAAATTATTTAAATGTAAGTTTTCTTGGATTAAAACAAAAGTATTTTAATATCCATGCAGAGTTTCAACATTAAATTGCAACCAATATAGATAGTGCAAATGAAATACAATACCACAATATACTCAGTCTTATAGTGGTAAGGTCTCCTTCTGAATAATCCAAATCATTATATTAACTTCATAACACCAAGGTTACAAGTCATTTTACATTCACAAAACATTTTAAACTTAAAGTAGTTTAATAAAATATTAGCAATGATGATTATTTGAAAATCATCTATTTTAGACCATGAGTTACACAAAAATATACCACAGATGCTATATAGACTAAGCAAATTCATCTGTATTATTTCTGTATTTGTAATTGAACATTCCTTGTCACACAATTATCTGCACTTATAGAATATATCTTTTATAAATAAACAAATCTGGTTAAGTTGTATTGCTCTAAACTAAATACTACTATGCCCCTTACAGCAAAGGAAAAACAATTAGTCCCACTAGACCTTCCAGGTAATCCCTTAAAACATTTATTTTATGAATGAAAATATTTGTGTTTAGTTTCATTACTATAAAATAAATACACCTGCAACATAAAAAAATTTTTTTCGCTCACACCTACCATTTCTATTACCCCAGTCCTATTCGTCCAATTTAGTCAATAACAATCTCCGCTTGATATTTTACATTTAAAAGCAAAAAGCCAATGTTCATTGAATAAAACAAATTATTTCAGCTTATAGGTGTATAGTTAAAAATTAAAGATAAACTCCCACTCTTAATTGTTCAATTTCACCGAATACCTCCTAAAATATGTCTTTTATCAATAAACAAACCTGTGTTTTGTTATTACTTTTAAATAAATATTATATCTCATCATCTAAAACATTTAGCGCTCAATTGGCAATTCAGGTAATCCCCCACTTTTATTCATCTGATTACACACTAATGAACTTAAATCTTTCAATTTACATTTACTCTTAATTTGAAATCAATATGCCAAATTTTATTTATAAAATAACTAACAGCAGCTTTTAGGCCACAAAGTTAAATATGTACAGTTCAGGTAATCCTCCATTCCCAAAAATTCAATTTTGCTTTGTAACTTCTAAAATATTTTTTTTACCCATAAATAAACCTATGTCAAGTTCCATTAGTCTAAACTATTTAGTAGTATAGTATTACCTTATAAACAATAATATATATTATTTATTTTAGGGTAATAAATAAATAAATTTATGTTATGCCTACTTTAACAAAAAAAAAAAAAGGGAAAAGTTTTTGCATTTCTAATCCCCCACTATTATAGCCCAGCAGTTACATAACTTATTTTATTAACTAAACTGAATACTGTGGCCAATAGAACATTGAGAGACAGACAGACCCACTTATACACAGACATGCATGCATGAACATACGCTCATAACTATAATACACACACACACCACACAAATATTTTAGTGATTACCATTTTTGTTGTCATGTTAAAAAAAAAAAAATGATTTTTTTTTTAAATCTGTCACATTAACTTCCTTAATAGCTACATTCCTTTGGAATTAGCTAACAATGAATAATTACATAGGAAAAATAAAACGAGAGTGAAGAAAGAATGTAGATTGAAATATATTTGTCAAGAGAGTAAAATCAACATCAAACAAGCCTGTTTTAAAATTTTAACTCCTAACTTGACTCTTTTAGAGAAATTGGATCAAGCTTATGTAACAGGCACAAACTAAATTCATGAGAACAGACTAAAAACCTGAGTCCAGTTTCTAATTAAACTTTTATAATTCTTACAAAAGATTATTTTTTAAAATAATTTACTTAATTATAATGATACAATAAACTCATAGGGTCCTAATAAACATATTTAAGGCAAATAATAGATGCACAATGAAAAATAAGAAATAAATAAAGTAGAACTATACGTTTTACCTTAACACAGATATTTTGAACAAAAACATATTTACAAAAGACTGGGAGTCTACATATGCTTAAATTGTAAATGGGGATTGTCAGAGAGAGTAACGGACTAATTTTCAAGCCAGGATAGTCGGATTATGGCAGATATTAAAGGGTTGCCAGATTAGGTTTGAGATAGTGGGAAAGAAGAGAATTTTTTTTTAAACTGCAGTGCCCCAATGAGCAATGCCAACTGGGTGATATATTTTGTACATCTTGTCTCCTGTTTAATAGAACATAAGTTGATATATTCTGTCAAGAGTTTATTACCTAGGTTTTGTTTTTGTATTACTTTTGTGTCTTAGTTATCTGTAGGAGTTTCATAGGAGAATATCAGGGAGATGCATTCAGAAAAAATATTCAAGATTTTGAAGAAGGTCGGAGGAATTTTGTCACATGGTGAGTTTAATGAGTGGATTGATAAGAAATGAGTAAATTTGTAAAAAAAAAAATGTATAATTTGAGAGATGTGGCTGAAAATTGATGCTAGGTCTCATGAAACAAGAGTGGGATGCAAGTAGAGTGACAAGGGATGGAAATAATAGGAAAATGACGTTTTGAAAGTGGTGTACGTGAGCACTTTGAAGTCTGAAGTGGAGTGATGGTAAATCATGGCTACAAGGGTCTTGAAGAGGAATGATCATAGGTGAATAGTGCTGTTGCAGCTTAAACGATGATATGGTTTTTATTTTCCTTATAGTTGAAATAATGGTTTAACCAGTTGTCTATTATTATGCTTATTCAGATAATCTGAGAGTGAGAAACAGAAGTTTTCAACTGAATGGACAGAAGTTGAAAGAAAAAAAACCATATAATTCAAAATATAGAAAAAATAATAAGCACCATAAAATAAAAGACATATCTCTTAATTTTACTTCCAAAGAGTTTTAGGCTCAGTTGACCATCCCTAATATTTACTTCCAATCTCCCTAACTAACCCCTGAAGAGGATATGAGTCAACCACCAAGAGGGAGCTGGTAGGGCAGGGTATTTGTGGGTTAACTGGCTAATCTAAGGCATTTGGTAAGTTCTCCTGATAAGAAATCCAGTTACAAAAGATAATATTGAAATTAATATCTTCATTAAGTGACTGTAATTAGTCTCTATTCCATGGTTTACGACCTTCTGGAGTGCAGATGTTAGCATGTCTAACAAATGATCAGATAATGTGGGTTTGAATCCTGCCATAACATAACTTAATTATTATGAAATGTTTTCTATGGTACAACGAAACTTATCTGAAACAGGTTTTTTTTTTAATTTGTATTTATTTATTTTTAAATATCTTTATAAAAAGCTAGTTAATGTTGGAAATTGGGATTTTCCCAAAGAAAAATTAAAAACTTGCTAATTTATTCACTATTATTATGGAAAAAAAAACATTCAACACATAATTTGATATAAAAATAATGTTTAAACAGAAATAAATACTTAAATAAAGAAACAAATTTTATGCTCCTCTTCTCCAAGAAAATAAAAACAAGTTGTGTTTATACTATACAACTTAATATTTAACATGTTTAAGTGTGAGTGAATTCAAATAAACACTATTATTATGTTTCTTAATTTTATCTTATGTATAAAATTGTATTATCTTAATTTGTCGTAGCTTCTGGTTTGAAATAATCAATTAGTCACATTTAGAGTTATTTTCTACAATATGAAATATTATTTTTACAGGTAAAGTGAATTAAATGAGAAAACCTAACCTAATAATGATGCAAAAGTTGAAGTATTTTTATCAGAAAGCTAATTCTAACCATGCATTGGATGGAAGAGGTTAAATCTTATTTTCGGGCCAAGGAGGCACAAGTTTTTGGATGTTTCTCTTAAATGATCTTCACCTATTTTAAACCTATGTAAAACTATCACCTATCTTCACCTATAGAACTATGTAAAAAAAAATTTTTTTTAACTTTATGGATTACATAAGCTAGCTGAATTTAAAATATGTAATGACTTTTAAAGTATTGTCTTATTATTAAGACAATACAGTACAAACAAATTCTCAGTTATTGTTAGAATTTGTCAACTCTAAATAGGCTCCAGCTCATCAATCTCCAAGTACATTAGCAGCAAGTAAAATTTGGAGAGTCCTCCATCAAGACTTGACATGCCATCTTTTAACTGAAGCGTCTGCCATTTGAGCCAGTTGTTTCAAGGAACCCATTGTGAGCAGTCAGTTTGACAAGTACTCCCAAGAGTAAATTTGCCATTTGTGACACCACTCCAAGTAGAAACACTTCCTAATAACAAAAGCTCTGCCTTCTAATAAAAAGGAACCGGCCTACAGGAGTCTGAAACATGTTTTTTCAGTGATCCTCACCAAGACTGCATCAAGTAAGACCTCTTATTTCAAAGACTGCCCCTCAAATGAGCCACAGAGACTCCCATCTATCAATTATGTATAAAAAAATATATTTGTAATCTACATTACCTCTATTCCTAAATATCTGTTTCATAGTTAGTTTAGATTATCAAATACCCTCCACACAGCTTTAATTTATTATTATAGTGTTTTTCACCCTCTACTACTTTTCTTTCTTATTAACACAACCTAAATTCTTCTCAAACTCTTATAAAACAAAACCTAGTGCTCATGAACTTAAGTTCAAACAGTTTAGTTGGGATAGCTGTCTGCCAACCAACAGTTATTTTTAAATGACTCTAAAATTTATCCAGACTGCTTCTGATTCCCAGTTCAATGTAAACACACCTCAAAATAAGATAAAGAATCAAAAAATAGACTTGGCAGAGATCCATCCATTGTTCAAGATAAAATTATTCACTAATAATAGTTTCTTTTAAACTTACATGTTCAATGCTTCGAACTCTGGAGGATGATGGAGATATCGAACAGCGACATGTAGGACAAATGTATATAGAAGATATACATTTGTTGCAAAGAATGTGTCCTGAATTACATTGGTAAATAGGAGAAGAAACATACTCATAACAAACAGGGCACTCTAGAGCAGTTACCAACTTTGTGAAGATGTCTAATAAATTGCTAAAAAAGAGAGATACAGAGAAAAAAAAAAATGTTAATCAAGATTAAGTATCTTAAATGTATAAAGTTTTTAAATGTATAAAGATGGAGATTGCTTAAGCTTGAATTACTAACTTTTAGAAAATTAATATAATGAATATAGAAGATTAGAAATAAAGTTATGAGAAGTAATTTCTATGTCAAATGAACTGATGATGGCAACATAATAATGGGCTTGTAATTATAGATACATAAATACATATTTAAATAACCTATATAAGAACATGGTACACCAATGAACTTAATTATTGCCATTTTTATCCATTACAATACAATTAATGATAAATTATATTGATTAATAATGTTATTTTGGCATAACACAACTAATTTTTTTTTAATTCAATGAATTATTCTTTAAATGATTTCGTTAAAAAAAAA
>KZ806919.1:164513-190088 GCA_000696205.2 Oncopeltus fasciatus | reverse complement strand
TATATATATATAAAATAGACTTAGTAAAGATATGTTTGTTCATTTCAGATGATGCAATGCAGCTGGGACACCGCTGGCTGGGCTTTGAGAGTGGAACAGTGCAGGCAGGACATTGTTGGAAGCCATTGTCCATTAATGGATGCCCTCCAAAACAGAAATATTAAAATAATTATTTCATGTTAGTTCAAATTGTTAAAACAATATGGAGGAAGACCAAAGAAACATACAACTCTTAGCATTGAAATGTTGTTGTGGAACTTCATTTGGAAGTAATCCAAAATTTTAATTAATGAAAATTGGATATACCAAAAATTGGATGGTGAATTGCCTTAAGGTACAACGGGGAATGAGAAAGGAAGAGAGAGATTATTTATATTATTTACAACAAAATCTCTGGAACAAAACAAGGGAACCAATTTTTGGGTAATGGTATTCACTTAAGCACTTCTAATAATTTTTTAAGAGTTTGTGCTGCACTTTTCTATTTTAAGGAGTAAAAAAGGCAAAATATGACCAAAATGACCTTATGCAATCTCCACTTTGAAAGTACAATAACTTTTGATTAAGAAAATTAATTAAACTACCTTTATAGATATAATGATCTGTGGATTTTGATCTGTTAAAATGTTTTTTGTACACCTTCACTGAATATGTATACAATAAATAAGGACATTAAAGATAAAACCACACCAATTGAGATAAAACAAAATTACCTTTCCACCAACCTTATATTTCTGAAATAATGATTCTTCTTAAAGAAATATGTAAGAAATGAAATACAAATAATTAGCAAGATATGACTTCCAGACATAGCAATAAAATTTATAAAAATATAATCAGCTTGGTAGCAAAGCTTTCGATAATGTTCTTTTACAGTTTAAACTTATTTTGTCATAGGTAAATTGTTCCATCAGAGGTTAAGTTCCATGTATCAGTACTAAGACATCAAAAGTATGACTTTGTGATATTGAATCAGAAACTACTAATTGCATTGCTCAGATGATTTGCACATTTTTTTTAAATTTTGAGCTGAAGGAGAAGGTAGTGTTTATGAGAATAGAGAGGCTGTGTTTCCCTTTTTATAATTAAAAAAAAAATCAGAAAACGATTTTCATGAGTAAAAGTAAAATAGATACCTTGTTGAAGACATTTTTTTTTTTTTAACTTTTTTAACTTATAAACTGCATAACTTTTAAATCACACCAGTTCCATAATTATTTGCAAGTCAACATTATGAGGCCCAAATGCTACCTACAACAGAAAAGATTAAAGAAGTAAAAAACATTTAAATACTTAGATAATTTACTAGATTGGAAAAGATAATTTTTTTTTTCTTAATTCTTAAACTATAAATTACAATAAAATAATAGTTCAACTTTTTCAAATGTTTAAAATATTAGTCAGATTTTGGAGGACTGATACTAAGGAAGATGCTGAGAGTTTGGTTGGATTGGAATGAAATTGTTCATCATGAGCAGCAAAACCTTTATATTTGATAGAAAAAGGGGTTGGTTTCTATCATGGCAGCACTAGACAATATACATCTTAAGTAGCTCAGCAAAATAGAGAGAGATGGCTGGGAAGTTTTGATGCATCCACTGTAGGTCAGAATTTCACCATGTCTGACTACCATTAATTTTGTTTCTTAATTAACATTTTTAATGGTGTCTTAATTATTGTCAATGAATTATGTTAAATAAAAAAAAAAGGCTTGATTATTTTTTTTACCAGAAAAATATGTTTTCTGAGGTTGATTTATTATTTTCTAAAGATTATTTATTATTCATTGCAGAAAAAAAATTATATAATTAACTCCCTATTGGTAAAGTACATAACAAGCAAGACTGATAGATGAGTGATTATTTAATTAATGAAATTATTCAATTCAAAAGTTAAGATCTAAATGGCTTTTTAAATAGTTCAATTATGGAGGAGATTGGAAGCCAGAGTGGGGTTTTAAATACTTTAGATGAAGATATATCTGTTCTCTCAGCCTTCAGATAAATAAAGATTAATAGCTCAATCCAGATAATCAGGAAGAAATAGGAACAAAATAGGATTAATAATATTATTTTTTTTGTGGTATTTAATCCCATGCAAATTTTAACAATTTTTAGTGCAAGGGAACAGAATAAAAAATCTAACTAACCCAGCCAGGACACGAACCTGGATCTCCTGCTATTCGGGTCGGTGCATTTTCCATTTACGCTACCGAGACAAGTCTGATAAGTTATTTAATTCCCCAAACAAGTGTCAAGAGTCTAACCTCCAAGGCAGACGAATATATCGTCTTATGCTCGGAGAAGCTGACATTGTTAAGCTGTTTTAATGACTCTCGTTATTTACTTTTAAATTTTAATTTTATAAATATTATTTTTTTGTGGTATTTAATCCCACATAAATTTTAACAATTTTTAGTGCAAGGGGACAGAATAAAAAATCTTACTGTCCCAGCCAGGATACAAACCTGGATCTCCTGCTATCCGGGCCGGTGCGTTTTCTATTTACGCTACTGAGACAATTCTGATAAGTTATTAAATTGCCCGCACTAGTGTCGAGAGTCTAACCTCCGAGGCAAACGAATATATTGTGTTGGTGACTCTCGCTATTTACTTTTAAATTTTAATTTTATAAATTTTTTTTGTGGTATTTAATCCCATGAAAAATAGGATTTAATTTCAGTTAATTGAAAATAATCACCTTAATAGAACTGGGAATTAACCAGAAGCTCAACACTAAAATTTCAATTTTTGAACAAGTTTTACATCAAATGAAAGCTAATAGACTTATTTTAAAATGGGAACATTTAAACTTCTATCTATTTTACTTAGAATGAAAATTTGTATGAAATATAAATTGAGCAATATATAATTTTATAGTTTTTTTTACATTAAAATTAAATGGGCAGTTAAACTTAATTTTACTTTACCATTCTTTATTCTGTTTTTTTGACCCTGAAATCATTTATGCTAATTTGTCATGATGCATCTGGGTGTGTATAAGAGGATACCCCTATATTGAAATGCTCTACAGGTCAAATTACAAAGCATTCTTATGTAAACTGAAATTGAAAGACAGGTCACAATGAAATGTAAGCTGTAAAGGTTTAAGGTGAAACTGGGCAAATGGAAGAGAGCTCCAGAGGAAAACATACACAGAATACATCATATTTCTAAATAATTGTCAAGCAATGTTTATATTAAATTTTTAACAGTATCAGTATAATGTTTTGTATCACACAAATGCACGCACACACATGTGCACACTAACACATATAATATGCTAATGTCATCTGTTTTTTAGTTATTTTTAATTAGAGAAAATTAGGTATTGTTAGATTTTGTGGTATGTGTATGAGTGTGTGTGTTTATTTATGTGATACAAAACATTATCATGATACTCTCAAAAATTTAAAATAAAGTAGCCCTTCCCACCGATTTTATAAATCAATTCCGTGATATTATTTTATAATATAATATATCAAATATAATACACACACACACCCATATATATATATATAAGCGATGGGAGAGTTATTTAATCAGAAAACATCAATTTTTCACAGTTTTTATTCTGTCAAGGTTTACATTTTATAATTGAAATGATCATTATAATAGCATGATGCGGTAAAATAAAATTTAAACCAAACAAAACATACACTAGTTTAATATATTATATTAAAATAAACCTTGGTCCAGTCTACACTATATTAAAGTTAGGCGATGGTCTAGATTTTTTATAGATTTATATTGAGACTTCCAATTAACAAAATTTCACAAGATACTGAGAGTGAGTTTGAGCTAATTTTATTACCATGATTAATTGAAATAAGAGTTATTCAACCTGATACATAGAAATGTTTTACTATACTATAATTATAATACAAATAAGTTGTAATAGTAAAAAGTTTATAAGTATTAATAGTAAAACAAATTGTTCAATACTAAAAACGTTTATGAAATTCAATATAGCCTTGATATCAAGAGTTTTATTTTGCTTAGAGTAAAAAAGAGTTTTCTTAGCAGGGAAAAAGAACCCTACCAGGTTATTCACAACATTTGGATTATTGGGTCAACTTTTTTGCTCTACATTGGCCGAGAAGATAGAGTGGGAGAAGAGCTTTCCTATCTTAAGCTTAATATGTTTCATTTCTTCCTCAATAAATATTTTTTATAAAAAAGTTGTTGAGCATAAATGTTAGAAATTACATTTTACACTTATTATATTCTATAAGCTTTTTTAAACTTAAAAAAATCACAAAAATTATAAATTTTGGTATTCCTTTAAGCTCCCTCTCCACCTCGTCCAAATAGAAATAATTATAGAGGCTAGCAATGAAAACCCTAAATACAGATTTTGGTTAAATATTTCAAAAATTAAGAAATCCTCCTCAACTCTCTAAATTACATTCTTAAATATCTTTCTTAATATGCCTTTATTTTTTTTTAAATGTTATGAAATTACAATTTACACAAATTTAGTACTATATATTTTTTTAATGGTAATAATAGCAATGATATTAATAATTGGTCCCATCCTTCTATCAGTTTCAGCCATTAATGAACACAACCAATAGTTTGCTAAAAGTGAAACCTAACAAGTTGAATTTGGTTTCAAAATTTAAAAAATTGCGGACATTAGAATAATATATACATTTATATATATATACACATATAAATTTTATTGGATTATAATTCTAGTATCTTCAATGTAAGAAAAAAGAAGAACTGTTGACATTTTTCAAATGTGTCATCATGATACCAATGTGAATTGCTTGATTTCCCCACGGGAAACTTGTTCAAACATATGATATTCAAGCTGGATGAAAAGTATGATTCATCATATTTTTAAGAAATAGAAGTTAAATTAATTTAAGATTCATCAGCAATTTAACGTATAATCCATTTAAAATTAAGATCAAAGATGATGAAAATATCACTTTAATGCAAACAATACAAGGATAATAATGGAATACTTTAATTAAAGTTAGTAAAAAAAGAAAAAAATATGGAATAATACAAGCATGTATAAAAGCCAAAACCAAGTTACTTTCCAGACCTTGGAGAGTTTTAGTCATACATCAGAGTTTGAGTAATGTGAGTACTGCTACTATAAATAAATTAAAACAAAGCCATGGACCAAATAATGATTAAAATTGTCTTACAAAATGCTTTTCAGTGATGAGAAGAAAAGACATACTTGTCATAAAAAATAACGAAAAAAATAAATTGAACAAAAACAATTAGAATTTGCATAGAAGATAACAGGCAGGTACCACAGATCAACAAATACTAATCCAAAGAGATATAGAGGGTCACATCTACTTTAAAGTTAGATGATTTTAGTTGGGGTTCGGCCAAGGTAGATTCAAAAAAATACAAATTTAAAAAAAGTGTATTTAAAAAAAAAATTATCTGCCAACGTTTCGGCTTACATTGTAAGCCATCTTCAGGAATGTAGAAATACAATGTCATGAGAATACAATAATAATTGACAATATTATAATACAGAATTACCATAATGTAATGTGATTTAAAAAGTATGAATGTAGAAAGATATGTAAGAAAATTTAAAAAACATGCAGACAAAAACTTTTTAAATAAATATTTGAATAACATTAAAACAGTAATTTACCACACCTGCCTATCATGAAGACGAGAGAGGACGTCCTGTCCCTAAGTTTATATTTCCATGACTAAGCTGAAATATAATTTTTCTAAAAAACACCGTAGGTGGTGGAAGGGTGAGGGGAAGGTAAGAGGCGGAAGGTACAAAGGGTGAGCGGCCTGTTTCAAAAGGGGGCAATAAAAAGGAGAAGGAAAAAAGGAAGCGTATTATTGGGAATAGGTAACATTGCAACTGGGAAAAATGTTTGACAGGTTCATTGAAAGGAGGGCTGATGGTTTTAAGAATGTTGAAAATGTTTGAATAAGCTGAAGAAATTTGTTCTATGTCCGTTCTTTCGTTAACTGGATAGTGTTGTAAGGTAATGTAAACGGTTTCAGATAAAAGGCGTTTGTGTTCATGGCTTATTAAAAACAACACTAACACTCATTAACTTACAACACTATCCAGTTAACGACAGAACGGGCTTAGAACAAATTTTTTTAAATTGTAAACAAACACGTATTCGACTTAACATAGTGTAATTTAGGTCGTATCCATTAATGTTTAATAATCAAGGGTAAACAAGTTTTTACAAACATATCAGGAACTTTGGTTATGAAACAGTTTTTCATTTCACTGCATTATCCACCAAATATCATTTACTGAGTCAAAATCCGTTCAGAGCAATACTAACGTGTATTCAAACTGACTTTTTGAACAAATAGATCCAATTTATTTTTACATTTTTTTAAGAGGAATTTCAGCGACTATCAGTTGATATTTTGATGGTTAGACGGGCTCCTAAACGCTGCCAATATAGTAGCAGATCTACTAACATTCCATTTACATATCTACAAAAATTACATATCCAAACTGCAAAATTATTTTCACAGGGTAAATTAATTTTAATTAATTCTAATACAAATATAGGATAGAGTATTAAGTTAAAATAAGAAAATGCGTCCTGCTTTAATCTGTCTATACAGGTACAAATTAATCCTACTATTGTCTTAGTTCCTATCTCTTTGGACAATAGTTCTAGAAGGAGGGGAAAGTAAAACGCATTTTGAACTGTTACTTTTCCAATTAGACTTTCAGCCTCTAAAATGCCATCCTGGAATCAGATACAATCCCAACTCAGAAACCCAAACAATCCTGTAGTTTTTATGGACCTTAGCGTCGGAGCTACGGTAGTATGAATTTATTTGTCTTAGATAAGTTTTAAGCTATATGTGCCAATTTTACTCCTTATTATTTAGCCTATATACTTATTTTCTATCAATTTAATCTTGTTTATAGTATTATATAAGTTTAAATGACATTGGCAAAATTTGTAGTTAACTGAACAAACTGTTCTTAATAATAAATTATTTACATTATTGCCATAGTATTACAAATATTTAATTTCACCTTACATTTGTAACTCCTAGAGTGTATTTAAAACAACTAAAGTGCTTAATCCTTTTTAAAAAGTGTATTATTTTAGAATTAGGATTAAATGTCATTAGTGATATGCAAAAACAGCCAAACTTTTAAAATTTTTTTTAGCTTCTCTGTAAAAAAAAAAGTATTTTGCTTTCTTACACATTTTACCTGACTGCATTTCTGCAGAGTCCCGTGTATTGTAAATATAGAGGTTGTTCTCTTGACTGCATTGTTAAAAATTTATTTTTTATATATTTGTAATGTTTGTTTTGTTTTTTGTATTTAGAAAATGTAATTTTTCTGATCCTATCTACAAGATCCTTAAAATTATGTCATATTTAATGTATTTTTAAAATAGTGCAGGAGATCAGTATAAATAGTTTATCAGTGTAAGGATGCTTGGAAATTAAATCATTGAGTCACATCTTAGTTGGTCATTAACCTTAATTGTATGTTGCAGGAAATTGGAAGGATGATACTGGAGTTGTTTGCAGATGTCGTTCCTAAGACAAGTGAAAATTTTCGACAGTTTTGTACTGGTGAATACAAGAAGGATGGGGTTCCTCTTGGATATAAGGGTTCAACTTTCCATAGAGTCATTAAAGATTTTATGATCCAAGGTGGTGATTTTGTTAATGTAAGTAGGTTTTATTTTTCAAATATGATATCAGCAACATATATCACAATTCAGTTATTAGAGATAATTTCTTTAGTTATTACATTATTAACAACATGGACTTATCTTTAAGTCATAGTTTATGTTCAGAAGCAAGAATTTTAACTTTTAACCCATAAAAATATCCATATAAGATCCTTAAAATTTTTGTTTTTAGTTAATTTGATTTAAAAAAAAAATGAATGATTGATAATAGTATCGAAAAATGTTATTGTTTTTTAGTAACTGTGTATGTTTGTGTGCTTGTGTTTTTTTTNAATAATAAAGCAATACTACTTGTCTTGAGGGTATGCTCCACATATGTACTACATACCCTCTATATGTAATGTTTCATTAATAATGTTTATTATATAGCTAATCTACGACAAATGATTCACTGAATCACAACATTAACGAATTTTTTAAAACTCGCGAACACATCACTACTCACTAGATCCTTTTTCACTGGTGGCCAAACATAGTTTTTTGTGACCATTGACCTGATGAGCTCGGATCGTGGCGCGTCATACTTAGGGCAATCTGCGATGAGATGATCCCATGTCTGCGGAGTGACGCCGTCGCAGTCGCAGCTTGGGTCTGTGGAGATCTTAAATCTGTAGAAGTAGCTTCCGCATCTTCCATGTCCGCTGATGACCTGGGTGATCTTGTAATCCAACTTGAGATGGCCGGCCTGCAGTCGATCCTGCACCTTCGGGAAAAACTCCTTGGTAGCGCTGCCTTTGGTGCTCCCCGACCACAGCCGTTCCCACTCGACTTGCACTTTGCTCCGCAGTGTCCTTTGTGTGCTTGTGTGTGTCAGCACCTATGTGTGAGTGTGCATCTGTGTATGTTCAGCTCTCAAACATTGAACCATTAAACTCTTGAGTTAGTAGTATTTTTACTCGTAACAGAAACTACATAAAATTGCAATATTCAGCTTCTCCATTTAATTCAAAAAAGAAAGGCTACACATTCGACAAAATGAGACCAATAAGAGTGAGGGATTACCTGAGTTGTAAAGTTTGATTATAAATTTTTTTACAATGTAGCAGGCATAATATTTCGTTTAGAGTAGTGACACTCAACATTTTTTTTATTGATAAAATATAGATTTTTGGAGTTACATAGGGAAATTAATATTAGGAACTGGATTTTTAAATATTTTTATTTGTGGTTTTATTTATCCCACGTAAATTATAAATAATTCATGAGAGGGAACAGAATAAAAAATCTATCTGTCCCAGCCAGGAATCGAACCTGGATCTCCTGCTCTCCGGGCCTGTGCACTTACCAGTGATGAGTGTAGAGGGAATTGAATGAGATATCTAGCGCGTCCTGGTAGCATAACTGGTAAATGCACCGGCCCGGATAGCAGGAGATCCAGGTTCGATTCCTGGCTGGGACAGATAGNAACTAGCCTGTCCTTGTGGTGTAATGGTCAGCACGCGAGGCCCGGATAGCAAGAGATCCAGGTTCGATTCCTGGCGAGGACAGATAGTTTTTTATTTTCTGTTCCCTCTCATGAATTATTAGGAACTGGAATTCACATGAATCCTACATTTTTATTTAAGGCTTAGAAACCTGAGTTAGTTGTTTTGTTCACTGGTCTGTGTGACTTGAATGGATTCACAACCAAACTCTCAATGCATTTAACTAAAAAGCTATCCACAATTAGTCTTTTTCTTCTACCCATTTGGGTTAAGGGGATGGTTTTTGGGCTTATTCAGAAAAAAAAAAGGATGAAATGTTTGATTCCTGACTTAAAACCCTTCAAGCTCTACAGGAGCTGGCCAAAGAGATGAAATCCAAAATCACTAAACCTCAAGTTGTTTGATCTCTGCCTATTTAGTGTGCTTAAATACTTTCGGCTGATATGTTCTCAGTTGAAGATAGAGTATGGCTTGGCCAATATACTAGTTTTAACAGGTAGTATGACTCAAAAATGTTGCTAGACATCTCTGACACATATCCAGAAATAATACCTTTATTTAAAGGATACCATAACATTAGTAGCACACTTATCAGAGCAATGAAAAGAGTGCTAAAAGACTGGTGATATGAAATTTCTACCTTTCTGCTCTACCTTGCATTATGGAGGTATTGACCGATCTGGGATTCTGTATAAGGAATGTCATGGGCCTATCCAGGAAAGGAGAGATCTATGTTTTTTTTCCCCTACCAATGTTTTTGTGGAACCTAAGCCAAATGTGTAGGATATCTACAGTTTCACTTCACTATCACTGGAGTAAGTGTTGAGAAACTTTGCCTTCGTCATAACATCAAGTGTTACAAATGCCAACAGCATGAACTTAGCAAAGCCTACTGTTACTACTCTCCACAGTTTCAAATATTAAGGTCCTCACATTGCATTCTGCTTGAAATATCGAAACATTCCTGCCATTCGTGCACTGTTTCAGCATAATAATTTTGCCAACTACAAAAGCTGTCAGATCTACCAAGATCTGAAGCAGTCGACGACCACAAATGGCTCCTCAAGCCCAGAGAGCAGTCTCACCATCCTTCAGAGATGTTGGCTCAGGATAATCCTTCACGTCAATTATCTCCATAATCCAGGGTTCCTTCATTTTTCTTAGCATTCCGTTTTCTTATCACCTATCAGTATAATTTGTGAGAAATTATTTCTCTACTTCTTCATCATGCCTTGATCTCCTTTTCTATACTCCTTGAATAAACGATATTAAATCGTGTACTGATTGGTATGTGATGGCAAAAATATTAGCAACATATTACTGACGGTAACAAGAACAGTAACTTAAAAACTAATTAAAAAATTTAAACTTTTGGGTTTATTACTTATAGCACAGATCATACTAATGGATAAAGTCATGGTTAAACTCTACTTCTCATCTACAAATCCTGTAAACATCATATTTTTCTACCAATCCCACATAGTCTCTTCCAGGTTTCAATAATTTAAGGGTTGATACAGTGTAAGGAATGTCATGAGCTTAACCAGAAAAGAAAAGGAAAGGAACCTCCCCCCCCCTCATTCAGTAAAAGTCTCTTCAGTCTAATACAGTGTATATCCCAACATCCACTTAATCTTAAAACTTACTCTTTCTTCCGTGTAGTGTTGTCCCTATAAGCCTCAATATTGAAAGTTCTTCTAAGGTCTGGGTTCCTGCTTCCTTGTCGGTAGAGATTTCAATGCAAAACATTTGCAATGGTCTTGAAGATCAACTAATTCTTATGATCTTGTTCTATGTAATGCATATATCAATTAGTCCTTCCTCTTTCACCCACTTGGGTTAAGGAGATGGTTCCTGAGCTTATTTAGGAAAAGACAAACATTTCATCCTCATTTAGATCCTGTAGACCTGACAATTTTCATCATGGATGCTGAGGGGTTTCTGGACATGCCATAACCTTTATATTTGCCACTCTAGGCATATACACTCTCTGATATAAAGTATATTGTCTCTCATCAGCATAAGCAACCTTCTAGGGTTAACCTTGGGTTATCTCGATTCAGGACTCACATGAAATGATTATACTAAAATTAAAAGACAGAACTTAATCCTTTACAGACTAATGAATCAGGACAGAAAAGTTATAATAAATAATAAACTGACTCTACGAGATGCCAACCTTCTAAAATACACAGAATCTTTTCAATCCGAAATCCTCAGAATAATCTCATATGCTCTCTATTATGTACCTAATTTCTCTCTTCACTTAGGCTTTGAGAAGTAAAAGAACTAGAAGAAGAAGAAGGAAAAGTATGTTTTTTCTTGGCCTTACTACTGTCAACTACTATACCATTCAAGCCCAATCCATTTGCACTAATCCTGATATCCAAGAAACTCCTACAATCCTCCCCGTAGATTCAAATAAAAATGCCTTTGTGACTATCAGGCGACATAATTATATTTAATTTGAGTATTAGGCACTTTCTATCCTCATGCAATTTTTATTATTTTTTTACCTTTTTCTTTGTAATCAAATCACAAGATATTTCATATAAAATCAAATATAATAAATAACTATGTTAAAAGAAAAAGTATTTAAGAACAAAACAAATAGAGTTCCTAGGTATGTAAAATTGGGTAAAATGTAGTGCGGGTTTACTAGCTACCTAACTAGTTTGATTAAAAATTATACACAGGTGTCATGGAAATATTCAAATGGACAGAATGAAGCTCAGTGTGATAAGTTTAAAGTACATGTAAATGATATTGTTTCTTATTTACCTTGGTCAAACCATCGAATGGATAGTTACTTGAAACCCTTAATTGTAGCATAATGCAATTCTAAGCATAATTGTTATTTAATCAAAATAAAATTGGACATGTAGCATTGAAATAATTATTGGAGTGTGAGTTCTGTGAACCAGTAAAATCATTTTATTTTTCTTAGGTGAAAATTGGGGGTTAACATGAAATCCACATTTAAAACTTTTTTCAAAGCACTAGGGCCCATAATTTCCATTTAAATGAAATATAAAATATTATTAAAAANATAAGTAAGAACTGATGCTAATAAAAACAACTAAACCCTTTCACATTCACTGTATTATGCATATTCAAAATTTAATCATGAATAGGTATTAATTAAAATTATTAGATGATTTTAGTTGGGGTTCGGTCAAGGTAGATCCAAAACCTTTTATAAAGATTATGTGCCAACATTTCGGCTTACATCGTAAGCCATCTTCAGAGCTATCATGAAGACGAGGAGAGGATGTCCTGTCCCTAAGTTCACATTTCCATGACTCTGGAAAAAATACATTTTTTTTTAAATTTGTATTTTTTTTGGTTCTACCTTGACCGAACCCCAACTAAAATCATCTAATAATCATAAAGGACATTTTTATTCTCTTTTGTATTTAAATGGAATGAAAACTTAAATGTATTAAAATAACTATTTAGAAGTATATTATATTAAGAGAATTATAGTAATCACAGTGGTTACCTTTAACCCCATCTTATAACCTCAATCTTTTAAAACTATAGCAACCATAAGTTTCATAAAAATGTCATAAAACTTTGTAGTTAATATTAAAATGATAGAAGAAAAAAAAAAAAAAAAAACTTATTTGGTTTGTGATAAACCTCTTTAGGAATTCTAATGCTTTTGATTCCAGATTATTACCTAGCATCCCCTTATTATACTGTAATCGAGAGATTTGAGAGTGGAATGGAGATGACATTGACCTCCAGAATCCTTAATTTTCTTTACAAATTGAAGTATCAGGTTAGAAGAAGTTTAATGTGAAAAAAAGGAAATATTTGCTTGAATAATACTTATTATTTTTATACTGATTTTATTTGGCAAGCAACCATTATTACCTTACTAACAACAATTTTCTGTCTATGAAAATGATTTCTGGACTTATGATGTTATTATATGTGGCTTGTAAATGATTTTTTTAAAATCACTTTTACATTTTTAAATCAAATTTTTTTTTTTAAATTTTGAATTAGTATAGTTTCTGTTAATATTTTTCAGGGGGATGGTACAGGTGTCATGAGTATTTATGGTGGTGTGAGTTTTGCTGACGAAAATTTTACTTTGAAACATGATTCTCCTGGACTGTTATCCATGGTAATTTTCTTTAAGCTGATTATGAATTGTAATATATACATTATATTATATATAGAAGAATTTAATTCCTGAAGATTTCTTACTTTAAAAAACAAGAAATGAAAATGTTGGAAAATATTTAAATAATATACTGTTATGGACTGTATTATAGTCAATAATAATTTAAGAACAGAAATAAATATATGTTAATTTATTTTAACAAATAATTATACTTCCGAATAACAATAGTAATTGTCCTTACTACTAATAGATATATAAATATAAAATATAAATTACTTACAACTAATTAGATACATGTACAAATAAATTAAAATTAAAGAGGCCTTAAAAGAATTTGCTAATTACTGTCACTTATTTCTTCACTGTTACCGGCACTGCAAAGACTACGACCAGCCCAATGCTCAGAGACAAGTGATCAGACACAAAATCTGCCACTGAGTAACACTAACTTATCACTGGTACAGGGCTGGGGAGTTACTTTTATAGCTTCATGGAAGGGCCGTGGCAGGCCGAGAAGAGTCTAATATTTATTACCGAGTAAACCTTATCTCTTTTCAGAAACAAGGAAGATCTGGCATCCTTCAATTGGCCCCTTCCCATACAAGTCTGGTCCTCTCGTCACCTATCTCACTAGTCTTAAACATAATATTTTGAAAGAATTTTTAAAACAAATTTTTGATAAAACCTGGTAGCCATGGAGATAATTGATTTAAGAGGTTAATAGGGTAGTAACAAATATTAATAAATCAAATTATATAAAAAATTCTTTCAAAATATATATTTTTTAAGTATTTGCCAACGTTTTGATTTTATTGTAAGAAATATTTAGGCTTGTTAACAAATTGATTGCAATGTGAAGGAATGAGAAACAGAACAGCCAATAGCTTAAAAAAATAAAAATTGATAGGAAAATTTACATGTGAGTGTGTGAAAAGTAGTAGGAAATAGAGTATAAACAGAGAAAATCACCATACTGATTTATAAATACTTATAGGTGTCGGAACTATTGTTAAAATGTAGAAATTTGCTAAACTAAGTTAGGGGAAAAAGAGGTGAAGTACAGGTATGGTGATGGGTAGGGCGGGGGGGGGGGGGGGCAGTGAGGCAAAGAGATAGTGGAGAGTCTAAAGAACAGTGTAGGGAATGGTGGAACCCTAAATGGTGACCAATTTATGTATCTATTTTGACATCTGGGACTTATCAGCTCTGTTCAGCAATCTCAAAGAATTAACTCTATGTGAACTTTGGACTGTCTCTGCTTAGTTGAACAAGAAGTCTGCCATTGATAAGTTGCCTTCAAGAACTCTTTGCAAGCAGTCAATCTATCATGCGCTTCCAAGCATGTATCCTCCCTGAGTGTTGCTTCTCAACATGATAGCTATCATCTCGACAACTACCTCACACCAAGAGCTCTACCCTTTATTCTAAAGAAGCTGGTTCAATTATTTCAATTAACCTTAAAGTCATAAAACAAAATAAAGAACTCACACTATTTTGTTGGAGCAGTTCCTGTCACTGAACTCACTGTAGTAGTGAGATTGAACAATATGGCAGGTGCTTGATTATAAAAAGAATATTAGAATGCAATCAAAATAACAAATGCTATGAAAAAAAACAACAAATTCAATATAAAAAATATAATGTAAAAAAAAAAAAAAAAAAAGTGAATAGGATATGCTATGGCTTTGCCAAGACAAAAAGCTGTCTTCTTTGAGGCATAGCAGCCTTTTTTTTTTTTCTCTAAAGTCGTTTTAGAGGCATAAATGAATTTAAAATTTGTGTAAAACCATCCTTGTATTACTGGAAATTACAAAACCTTGAAATTTGCCAATTTTCATCAGGATATGATCCATTAAGTGAATGTTTTAGGATGTAAATTGCTGAGTGAAATTTTTTTAAGGGTAGCTAGAAGACAATTAGCTGATAAATATATGATTTTTTAATTTTTTTAAACTTAGATTGAATTCCCCTCCTCCCCTTTATGTATATATAAGAATTATAACTCCTTTACTTGTTATAGTTTTTAGGAAAAAGTATATTTCAATATTATATCCAGAAATTTACACTGATACAATTTGTCCTTGCTTATACAATAAATCATGTAATAATAATACCTACGGTCAAAAAACTCTCCATTTGAATAAATCATTTTTGTTCAGAGAGGAATACCGCTCTTATTATGTAAAATTATGTAATGAATCAGTAGTGAGGCAAAATCATTTAAAGAAAAGCAAATTATGGAATTAATAAGCCTTTATTTTCAATGACAGATGTACTACTTGGATCACAAACGTTGTCACTTCTCCCGAGGTCTCGCAGCCCTCCTCCCCGGCCGACATATATTTCTTGTGGAATACTGCAGTTCACAATAAAGCTCAACTTGAATAATCTTATGGGCAATTATCATTTATTGTATATTGATTTTTTCTGCCAAATTAATATAAAAAAAAAAACCATGTACTTTTTTATTACTGTATTACAAAGCTTAATTAATAAGAAATATAGTTTAGTAAATTTAACGATATTCTTCACATTTCACTATTATTACTATATCTATTTATTTAGTTTATAATATTTTATACTGGACATTTATCATTCACAACGATTCATATAAGAATTTAATACGCTAAAGAATTGCTGTTAAAATGAAGCAAGTAAATAAGGTAATGTTACATAATGATACCATTGCAGAAAAAAGTTTAATTAAAATCAACATTAATAATCATTGTTTACACAATTGAAACAAGTTGTTTTTAAATTTTTTTTTATAACCTTTATTTACATATTCCATTCTATTAAAAATAAATAAAAACATTTTGTAATTTGATTAAATGAATAGTAAAAAAAATAAATGACATTAATGAAAGTCACATGAGGGGAGAAGGTGACCAGTGACACCACTCTCAAAGAAACATAAGTTAAACTTGCTTCAAAATATTATTCTGATTCACTAATTACTACTTACTACTGCTTAGCTGCAAATTATCTTCTGACTCGTGCCCGTCAATAGGGATTATCAGGTTATAAAAAAAAAAATTTCCATCTGGCTATCTTTTCGCCTTTAGTCCTCTTCTAATTTTTTCCCCTGTGTACAGTCGTATGCTATTATTGATCCTAATCCTAAAGAGACAAATGAAAAATAAAAGGACTTTGACATCGTTATTGTGTAAAATTGTAAAATAAGTTATTGTGTAAAATTGATTTTTTACCTTCCGTTATTAATGATTCAAAATCGGTCATTGAGATCTCACCGCTCACATATCTCTTCCGTACAAATCCCTTCAGCTGAGCCCAAGTTCATTGGATTTAAGTGATTCATGTCGAGTGGTAATCTTAGATCGTTATGTTTGTGTGCCTCTAGGATTTGGTCAATTTTCAAAACTTTTTTCTAGGTGCAATGGCCTTGTTTAGATGCATCTACCGCCTCATTCTCAGATCCACAATTTCACAATTCTTTTAAGCCAGTCAACCATTTCTGTCTTGTTCGATGACCTGGTTGGTGGCTCAATAATTGGATATTTTGGTGGGGGTATCATCCATTATTTTCACTGAAGAGGTTGGTAATTTCATAAGTACTTTTACCCTAATTCATTTGGTGAAGTTTACACCATTTGTCCGTGGTAATCTGTTCACATGCCTGCTTTAAACACAAGTTGGCGTTCGATAAAAAACCTGTGTTAAATCCAATCCCAACAGCAATAATTCGCCTGCTACCTGACACTGAGGTCCCCCCCCCCCATGGTTGCCAAATTCTTGGCCTTGCTAACTCTTTCCCATGGTTAAATTGCTGTCCAACCAAGTCTCATCTATGAAGACGATTGGACATTCACATTTCCGATATCTTTTTATCGCGAGGAGATATCTTTCTTGTCTGTCAACTGTATTAGGCCTTTCTATTACAATTTTTTCACCCGCTTTGGGATTTTCTCCAATTAAACCCCATTTCAATGAAGTTTTGGTACCAGGAGGCACATTTTTTTTTGTCGTACATTAAAGTCTTCTATTGTTCGGCAAATAACATTCCTATCAAAACTATCCACCGTAGTAATAGGACGACGACCTGGGGTCTTCACTGGTGATTGTAGTTTTCTTTTTGGAGACATCTCCATCTCTGAGGCGATTCCTTTCATTGTCCTTGGAGAACACTGTATACAAGCTTGTCCTTTTTGAGAGCTTGTAAACGGAGCCAGTAACTAATTGTTTTCTTTCTCTTCGTTACATGTCTCCAAAACATTTACTCCAATGACTGTCCTCGGTCGTTCATGCCCCTTCTCCCACCTATGGCCCCAGAAGTTGTTATTTGAACCCTCAGCATCTTATTCTTCTATAAATAAATATATNTATTATTAGTATACGTATTGGTTTTTTTTTGCACAGGTAATGGCACAGTATTTATTTTCCATTTTATTTCCTTGTCACCATTTACTGCAAGATTAAGTGCCCTTTATAACACCCTAAAATATTTTATATCAAGAAATTTATGAGTGGGAATACCTTTGAATCTTGTCTTTTTAGTTGAATACATCAGGGGGAAAGAGGTTAACCAATAGCAATTTCAAAAGAGAAGCTCAAATGTTATATTTATGTTGAGGTACATAGCATCCAACTTATTATAATCCTTGATAGTGTCTATTAAGCAGTTGAGAAAAATACAATTTTTTTATCACCTGGTTTACCAAAAAAACTCTTTAAAAAATTCTATTCACCAAACTTAGCAACATTTCAAATTTTCTCAAGTCTTTCAAACTGCATTTACAAGTAGAAAGTTTACTTAAATAGCAATACACACCCAAACATTTTTCCTAAAATGAGACCTTAGTTTAAAAAATCTCTGAATGTCTAAATAAAAATGCCACAATTGTGTACCTTTATTGCTACTTGCAAAAAAATGTAGGTTATTGCTACACCTATTTACTATGGTAAAGAAAAAGCATAAGATTAACTTACCGTGATTTGGCTTATATCCATCTTAGCTTTTCTCATTTCTGCAGCTGTTAAATGAGCAAGTTGTGTCTCAATAATCTTGAGCTGAGCTCGTAATCTACCAGATTCAAGATCTGACCTCTCTAGTAACATAGCTACTGCAGCCTCCTGTTCTGAGGTATCACATGAAAGAGGCCTTTCTCTCATTTCGAGGAGTCCAGATACTTTACTATCCCATTCAACTTCTCTGTAGGGAGCACGGATATAATATTCAGAAATGAAATATACAATATATAGGCATTGGACAATTATAACTAAGAAGAAAAAGTTGAGCTTAATATTATATCATTGCCTCCTACCTTGACAATGAATCTTTGATTGTTTGAGCCCTCGATTCTTCATAGTGTAAAAATTGTGACCGCTCATTTTTCAGAAGATTTTCCATATCATCTAAAACAATAGACATTATTTGTCAGTTTCATAGATCTAACAGAAATATTTCTGCCAAATAACCATTTTTAACCCCAAAAGTACTATTTGTAATCATATTTGGTGTTACAGGTTACCTGGCACCCCTATTAACCTGATTTTGCTCACACTTTTTGTTTTGTATTCAGAAGCCACATGACATGTTGTAATGTGAAGAAAAAAAAAAAGAAGAAATTATAGAATTAGGAACCACTCTAAGAGCAATCTGTTTAAAGGTACAGATAACACCCACAACTACCCAATAATTTTATTATTTTATTATGCTTCTGAATTCATCAATTAATTTTAAAATTTTGGTGTATAGGATTCAGTAGTATTAAAACAAATTTTATAGACTATTTCAATGAAAAACTATTTCAATTTCATTTGATCTTGGTAAGCCCCTCCCAAATCCTAATAGTCTAATTTTGCTCATAACTATATCCAGTGGAGAGAATAAAAAAAAAACTAACATTATCTGCCATGAGAATGACTTTAGTTTCTATATTCTTTTGAAATACACTAAAAATAAAGAAATCATTGAAGTTTCCTGGTTTCTATGTTAGGGTCCTAAGCGGAAAACTCAACTTTATCCCCAAAGAATTTATTATTAAACTTTTATTTATTTATTACATTCTGTTAAATTAAAACATTTTGTAATTTGATTACCATAATGAATTAAAAAAAAAAAGACATTCAATGTCATTCCCATGTGGAGAGAAGGTGACCAATGACACCTCTCTAAAATTATTTACAGATTATGTCCCCAGGAGGTCATAGGGCCATCTTCGTTAAAGTCGACGGGGAGGGTTGTAGGGGTTGGAGTTGGAAGACATGGTCTGTGCTAGTGGATTAGGATGGTATGGCAGTTTACTGTGGAAAAGAGTGAAGCGGGAAGAAATGAAGTCTTGAACAAAAGGGTTATTAAGATCGTGGTGAAGGGATGAATCGGATACATAATAGGGAGCATTTACAATTATTCTCAGGGTTTTGGATTGAAAGGACTGGATTCTTTGAATATTGGAAGGCTTGGCGGCACCCCAGATTTCTACTCCGTAAGTCCAGATTGGTCGTAATACGGTTTTGTAGAGCGTCAGTTTGTTCTCTATCGTAAGATTGGAGTTCTTATTCATGAGTCTGTATAGGAGTCCATTTCGCCGATTGAGTTCTTGTCTTTTAATTTTAATATGTTCTCCCTATGTAAGTCGTGAGTCAAAATGGAACCCAAGGTAACGAACGGAATTTGAATGTGGTAAAGGAATATTGTTAAAATTCACAATTTCAGTGAAGTCTTTCTTTCGCAGTTGGAAATTAACTTGAACACATTTTTCTTCATTGATTTTTATTCTCCTTTTGCCACACCATTGTTTGATTTTTTCGAGGTGATCTTGTAGGTTTTTAGAAGCAGTTTTAGGATCGGGATGGAAGGATAGGATAGCTTTGTCGTCCGTAAATAGAGCTAAGAGGGTACTTGGATGGGTAGAGATCTCAGCAGTGTACAGGATAAATAGAGTAGGCCCAAGCACACTACCTTGAAGAACTCCCGCATCCACTTAGTAGAAATCGGAGTAATCTAAACCTTGCCGAACCCTAAAGAAACGGCTGTATAAGTAAGACTTAAGGATAAGGTAAGTGTTATTAGGAAGTATGTATTTCAGTTTAAACAGAAGACCACTGTGCCAAACTCTATCAAAAATTTGGGAAACTCCAAAAAAAGCTCCCGGGCAGTACTCTTTGCGCTCAAGAGAAGAGGAGATGTAGTCTACGACGCGAAACACTTGCTGGACTGTGGAATGCTTATTTCTGAAGCCAAACTGGTGATTTGGGAGAAATTTTAACAGTAGTTTTTCGAAAACCTTTGAAAGTGTAGGGAGGAGACTTATAGGACGATAAGATGAGGGGTTATGTGGTGATTTTCCAGGTTTGGGAAATAGTATTATATCAGAATATTTCCAGAGCAGAGGGAAGCGGGTAGTTCTGAATATGCAATTATAAATGTAGGTCAAGAATACAATTGCCTTCTTGGGAAAATTACGGAGAATTTGGCCGGTGATTAAATCATATCCGGGTGATTTGCGCTTAGGCAGATGAGAGATTATATACTTGACCTTGGAAGGTCTAAGGGATCTGTATGAGGAATAAATGTTTGCTTGAGGTGCTGTGCAAACATTTTGGCCTTGTCTTTGTCAGAAGAGGCCCAGGAACCATCTCCTCGACGGAAGGGAGTGGAAGCTTCATGGGTCTTAAGGATTCTGCGAGTAGCAATCCAAAGGGATTTGTCTCCTGCTGAGAAGGTAGACAGGCATTAAATGCCTCATTTCGAAGAACACCTAATTTTTGTTTTACGAGTCTGGAAAGATGGTTGAAGTCTTTGCGGTCTGAGGGGTGTCTATATTTTTGGAACAATGCTGTTGAGTGGCGTTTCGCAATGACGAGCTTTTTAAGCGAATCTGGGAGTGGTTTTTGGGACTCAGAAGAGTATTTGGTAAATTTTGGTTTGAGATTAGCCATATGCATGCATTGCTGTACGTTTGTGCTAAAGGAATGTACAGCGTCATCTAGATCAGTGGTTCTCAAACTGTGGGTCGCGACCCCCAGGGGGGTCGCGTGGTGTGTCCAGGGGGGTCGCGGGATAAGGAGGAAAATCAAAAAAACAAATCAGTCATAGCTGTAGTTTTTATTAATAACAAAATTTATAGGCTACACAAATTTGTAATACACATACAAGTTGAAAAAGGTGTAATAATATTTAATGGGAAACATGAGCTTGTTTGGAATTAACCAATTTTTTTATGTCCGGAATGAGTTTTGTAATACACAAAAGAATGTCATTTTCCAGGGTCAAACGATTTCTTGATTTTGTTTTGATATTCACCATTTTGGAGAAACCTTGTTCACAGTTATAAGACGTAGAAAATGGCATCAAAGTCTGTAATGCTTTTGTAGACAGTTCTGGGTATTCATTTTTAATACCTATCCAAAATTTGTCGATACAAGCACTGTTAAAAGTGAGTTTTGCTGACTGATCACTTGAAATTTCGATCAGTTGATCATGTTGACGAGCAGTTAGCTCAGCTTTTGTTACGACTTGATCACTGAACGGATTGACTACCCACAAAACCCCACTCGTATCCTTATTTGGAATGTAATCTGTCAACTGTTCAATCAAACCTTCGAGATGAGAAGATACTAGTAAGGAGAGAGATGAAGTGTCAGGGGATGTACAGTAGGATGTAGACAGAAACCCTATAAACTCTTGAGTTAGTGTAAAATTTTCAAAATCTTCTTTCTTAACTCTTGCGTTCCAAACACTGAGTTTTTTTACAAATGCATTTACTCTGTCTTGAGCATATATCATATTTTTGTCTGGTCCTTGTAGGGATAAGTTCAAAATATTAAGGTGAGAGAAGATGTCAGCCAAATAAGCAAGCTTAACCAACCACTTTTCATCACTGAAAAAAGTGGAAAGTTCGGGTTTACTATCAACCAAAAATAACAACATTTCTGACTTTAATCCAAACAGTCTGCTTAATACATTACCACGGGATAGCCACCGTACTTCAGTGTGAAATAAAAGATGTTTATGCAAGGCTCCTACCTCTTCACACAAAATATTAAACATCCTACTTTGCAGCGGGCGACTTTTAATGTAGTTCACTATCTTGACAGCTTCATTTAAAACTTGCCGTAATTCATCTGGCATTTTCTTAGCTGCCAAAGCTTGCCTATGTAAAAAGCAGTGAACCCAGCTTGCATTCGGTGTCAATGATTTCAACCTGGCAATTAAGCCACTCTTCTTTCCCGTAAGGGCCATTGCTCCATCACTACAAATTGAAACACATTTCTTCCAATCAAATTCAAAAGGTTCAGTTGCTTGAACAATCACCTTATAAAGACTTTCACCTGTTGTATTATTCGGCAGGGGCTTACAAAACAAAATATTTTCATGAATAGCATCACCGTAATCGTACCGGATGAAGCATAAAAACTGAGCACAGTTGGCAACATCTGTTGACTCATCCAACTGAATTGCAAAAAAAGTACTGTCTTTTATTTGCTTCTTTAGCTGGTTCTGAACATCTTCAGCCATGTCACATATTCTTCTTGAAATAGTATCATTTGATAACGGGATTTTTTTCAATTTTTCAGCATCTTGAGGACTGATTATATTTGAAACCATATCAATTGCAGCAGGAAGAATTAATTCCTCAGCAATTGTATGGGGTTTCCCTTTTTTAGCAATCTTCAGTGCTACCTCGTATGAAGCTTTAAGAGCATTCTTATTAACATTAGCAAGATCCGTAATGTTTACCTGTTGACTTCGAAGGGAGAACAGTTTTCTTTGGAAAAATTCCACTGGTTTGTCTTTCAAAGCAAAATGTTTAGTTTCTAGATGGCGTTTCATTTTCGAAGGCTTCATGCTTTCAGCTGACAACACTTCATTACACACCACACATTGAGGTTTGTCTGCCAGTTCAGTGAAACCGAATTGTATGTACGACTGGTCATATTTGCGGAATTTTGTCTTTCTGCACTCACTAGCACTAGCATCACTACTTGACGACGGTCTTCTTAAAAACTTATCCATTGCTACTTTTTCTAACTGTATTTGCTCGCAATACTACTCACAAGTGCACACACAGTGTTGAATGATCGACTCAAGAAGCCAGACTGTCATGTCGTCTGCCGTCCACCGGCTAGCTTAGCCAATAGTGTTTTTTTTTTTTCATTTTTGTTTATATTTAAAAATAGGGGGGTCGCCGAAATACTAGGTCTAAAAAGGGGGTCGCAGTGGCAAAAAGTTTGAGAACCCCTGATCTAGATCATCTGAGTTTTTCAGAGAAATTCCGAGGTCAAGTGACTCTTCTATGAGAGTTCTAAACAAGGCCCAGTCGACTGGGCCATTAATAAGTGAGGGAGGTAATTGTTTTGGAATAGGAATCAGAGATAACGTTAGGAGAACTGGGCTGTGGTCAAAGGATAGTTCGTTTAGGTTCGAAGCGTAATAATGAAGAGGAGTAAGGTTTTCGCATATAAAGAAGTCTAGGATGCCGAGAAGGCGGTTCACGTCAGAGGGCCAATAAGTACTAATTGAGAGGAAGGACTAATTGTGCTGAGGTTTTGGGATGATATCGCATTATACAAAGCACGGCCATGGGAGTTGGTCGTTCTCGATCCCCTTTGCAAGTGTTTCGCAATATAGTCTCCACCGGAAAGAAAACGGGGACCAAGGTCTTTTAGGAAAGTGGAAAATTCTTGTGTACTGATTGGCTTATTTGGAGGACAATACACTGCTGAAAGTGTGATAGGATGAGAGGGTGTGGAAATAGACACTGATGTTGATTGAAGGAACTCTGTGGAAGTGGAGGGTAGGATATGATGGGCATAGGATTTCTTGATAAGGAGTGCAGTTCCACCATGAGCTCGTCCATCAGGATGGTCTGTCCTATAAGTGTGGTAGTCAGCAATTTTAAGGTTATTTCGTTTAGTTAGTCCTATTTCTGTCAGTAATACGTCTACGTTTTTGTTTCGAGTACTTGTTTGAGTTCGTCAGTTATGAAGCTTAAAAATTAGCATTTGTTACTCCCAATTACTTTTCATTTTCATATTTATTTTTTACTAAGGAAAAGTAAATTAGTTTTCTTTTTGTCTATAAAATTATTTTACAATAAATTTATATGTATAATGGACATCTTTTAATTTTACATATCCTTTTCCAATTTCATTTATGGGACAGGAAGAAACACAATTCAAAAATTTCATTTCTGATTTTTGAAAATGAATTATACATTTAAAAAAAATATAATAGATAATTGGCTTCAATTATTATTTAGCTCTTGGAGGTAATCTCACAAATATTGGTCGTAGCCACGGTCCCAGCCAGCCCTGGTGCGACATTGGCTGCCGCAGGCTTCGGAATCGCTCGTTTAAATTGCTGAATATTTTCCGAAGGGATGCCCAATTAGACAAGGTTATTTAAATGCTACAAAGAAACGGGTTGATAAAGAAACTAATATCTTTGGGTTCGACGCATCAGACTAGAGATGAGACGCGAGACTGAATGGGAAAAACCTCCCAATTCTCTACTCCTATCTATTAATTACCATGTAATTACCGACCCACATTAATACATGAATTTATTTACTGAAAACTGATTCATTTCAATATAATGAAATTAAAAGTATCGTCTATGTATTAATTAAACATGTTACAAAAAAAACAACAAAAAAACAAAACAACATATTTATCCATCTTCAAGATGTTACTCATGTACTAGTCCAAGTTTATCCTAAATTAAGTATTATATAAATTTTTTTTTTGTTAATTTACACGAAGGAAATTAATTTAATTTGAAACAATTAATGCGAGGGAATAGAATAAAAATCGATCTGTCCCAGCCAGGACTCGAACCTGGATCTCCTGATATGTTTCCATTACACCACCGGGACGAGCTAGATAACTTATTAAAGTCCCAATACACTAGTAAGTGCCTAACCCACGAGAAACACGAATGCATCGTCTTATGCTCGAAGGAGCTGACATTGTCTAGCTATTTATCGACTCTCGTTATTTACTTTTTATTTTCATTTATAAATATTAATTTAGTTGTGGTTTATTATCCAACGTAAATTCTAAACAATTAATGCGAGGGAATCGAATAAAAAATCTATCTGTCCCGGCCAGGACTCGAACCTGGATCTCCTGCTTTCCGGGCACGAATGCTATTACTTGATTTTTTTTTTCTGGAGCCCCCTAGGAAAGGAAAGGAGGAGGGGAACCATCGTGTTCACCTCGTAGGACAATAGGTGGTAGAGGAGGAGGGCTTTAATTGATTAAAATTTACGTTGGATAATAATCCACAACTAAATTAATATTTATGAATTTAATTTGATTATTATAATTTTATTTTCGAATTTATTAAGGTACTCTTC
>KZ806919.1:142233-164351 GCA_000696205.2 Oncopeltus fasciatus | reverse complement strand
ATTTTTTCATATATGCCTGTTTCTCTTAAAATGCACATAAGTTTGCCTACATTGGATTCATGGTTTGCCAGGGATGCCGACAGTTGTCTTGGGAGGTTTTTGCATGCATGACTGAACTAATCTTGAAGCAGGAGAGTGCTTTGAAGTTCTACACTTGAAAAAATGATTTTACTTAAACTCCAGTTGCTGTAACTTTCATTTACATAAAAAGTTATGTTCAAATGTCTATTTAAAACAAATATCTTAGAATAAGTATTTTTGGCTAGTTAAAAGTTTAATTATAAACTTTGCTATATTGAGGCTGAAACATTTACTTATTACTATAGTATCCTGTCTCAATTGTTCGCCTGAGATGACGATAAATTGTATGTCCATTTTACTAGCTACGATATTGCTTTACCTGTATAGGAGAAGACAAAATTGTATATGTTCCATCATATTCCTATAAATAGCTTTGAGTGATTGTTGAAAGTGGTTGTCTCCGAACATTAAATATATATTAATATATACATTTACAAGTTTAGTGTTAGCTTTTATATTCTCTGTTAAAATGAATATCGATAGTAAAAGAGGGGGAAATGAAATTATACTTATTTATTAAAAAAGTTAAACTTTAATGAAAAGATCTTAAAAATTGACAAGTAAAAATTATACACATATATCACAGTATTTTTGGTTATAAATACTATTATTTTTGTTACCAGCATCATAGACATTGTTTCACTCCTATTTTTTCACTGGTTATTCTGAAATTTCGGTCATAAATATAAAAAAAAGTACTCTAAAAAGTTAAGTAAAGTTCTAGCAGTCACTCTGAAGGACAACATTTTGTAGATATCTGCTTGCTTACAATTCGAAAACCAGTTTTTAGAAATCTAATAAGCTCCAGCTAAAGAAAGGCTGCTTTAAATTTTACACACTTCTTTAAAAAATGGCAAAGTATGAAATGGAAGCTGTATAAATTAAATTTTATGAATTTTTGTCAGATTTTAAAGCAATCTGAATTTTTTTTGAAGTTCCACAATTTAAATTCGTTGAAATACCTTATTTTTTAAAAAACAATTTACGATTTAATATTGCTTATTTCTTCACACATGTTTAATAGGTTGACTGCTGATTGAGCTAGGGTAGATTTCAATAAATAAGTTTGGTAGTTTGTGGGGTTTCAGTATGGTCCGGAGATGGGACTGTCCTGTGGAGGCCTTTGTGCTGGCGGTGAGGGGAAGGCGGGCTGGGGTGCTGGTCCCTGAGGATATCCCTGGCTGGGTGGCTGGGGCGCTGGTCCCTGTGGGAACCCGGGCTGGGGCGCTGGTCCCTGTGGGAACCCGGGCTGGGGCGCTGGTCCCTGTGGGAACCCGGGCTGGGGCGCTGGAGGCAGTGGTCCGGGACCCTGTGGGTACCCGGGCTGGGAGCCTGGCGGCCCGTAGTTGGGCCTGGGCGCCGGCTGGGGGTAGGAAGCCTCCCCTTGGTACTGGACGTCAGCGTGGAAGCCGGTCTTCCAGTCGGCCGTGTAGCTCACTATCTGCGTTCGGCCGTCCGGTAGCACCACTCGCCATTCTCCCTTCACCACATCGCCGTCACTAGCCGCCTGGTGAGCGTAATCCGTTCCGTAGTAGTCATCTTTCACAGCGTAGTTAAAGTCGTAAGGCATTCCTGGCATATGGACGTGTCCCTGTATTCATAGAGCAAGAAATCATTTATGTTCACGTAGGCTTCGAGGGTCGTCAGAAGTATTTACCGTTTCTTCTTCCGGGTTGGACCGTGTCAAATTGTTGTTATTTGCCGAGCTTTCGCACATCATGTGATGGCTTCTTCAGGGCTGAAAAGAGACAACTCTCATTCTCTTTTCAGCCCTGAAGAAGCCATCACATGATGTGCAAAAGCTCGGCAAATAACACCAATTTGTCACGGTCCGACCCGGAAGAAGAAACGGTAAATAAAGAAATCATTTAGTATAAAAATAACTCTTAGAACTATAAGTAGAAATATCCTTTTTTTTTTTAAAACCTTCAAAACCATAGTCTTAAAATATTTTCTGAATCTTTAATTTTAATTTTTAGTCATTTTTAATTTCTAATATAGACATTAGAATGAGCTAGAAACACTAAAGAGATAAATTATTTGTGATATTTAAACAGAGCTCGGAGATAAATGTTAAGAAAATCTATAGGATATTTTTTTTTTAATAGGCGATTAACCACTTAGTTCATTTACAATTAAGAAGGTTTAGCAAGGCAACAGACGGGAGGAACTAGCACGAACAACTAACCCGGGCGTCCAATGAAGGAGGATGGCTTGGTGGCAGAGAGGAATGCTATCACCTGGCACATAGCTGATAAGAATTTTTATTGCTTCATAGGTATAACGTTTGAGTCGTTTCAAAAGAAACGAAAAAAAAAATGGATTAAGGCATTAATTTAACGCCGAACTGTTTTTGGGGAGCCTTTAAAAAAAATTTATAAGTAGAAATATTATGCTTGAGAGAATCCAAAGAAAGAAATGTCATAAAAACAAAGAACAAATAAATAACTAAATAATACTGAATCTAGGCATTCACTATAATAAAACTTATCGTGTTTTTAGATTAGGATTAGGATCAGGTTATAAGGCGATCAACATCATGGTTATTTATTCATATATGCCTGTTTCTCTTAAAATGCACATAAGTTTGCCTACATTGGATTCATGGTTTGCCAGGGATGCCGACAGTTGTCTTGGGAGGTTTTGCATGTAAATAGATTAGTGTTATATGGCCATTCCTCGATGAAATGTTGAACGCTCATTTGAGAGCTATATTTAGGGCGTATTGGCGGTTTTTAGATTTAAGCTAGATTAAACTTTAGTTTGATTGGTTACAGAGGGATGCGGCCTAGCTTGAGATACACGCGATAGGACGGAGGGAGACTGCGCAATGGGGTTGCACAAGTAGGGCTGCGCCTTTTGCCGGATCTGGACAGGACAAAGGTCAGCCACGAAGATGCACTTTATCATGTTTCCGAACACCATTCACCTCCTACCGATTCCGATCATGACCTCTCATTTATCTGAATTACTCCCCAACTGCTGATTCTCTATCATTATGCTCAGTAATAGCTTTAGCCTATCTCCCTCGAAGAATTCAGGTTTTTTCTTACTTGAATCATGATGAATTTCTTCAGGATTTTTCCAATCATGGATGGGAAAAACTGAAAATAATTTGTTCAGCTTAAAATTGTATGTTTAACAAGAAGTAAACAAACAACCCCCCCCCCCCACACACACATATATGTATTTGTCTGTACGTGTTCAAGCGTTCATAGTTCTTAAAATAAAAATGCTTAATTCAATATTTAAGCTTCTTCCCGCAAAGGATTGGATTGGTTTTTTTTTTTTTTTTTTTTTTTTTTTTTTTTTTTTTTTTTTTATACATTGATCGAAGGGGATTTAGGACACCAATTTAAAAATTAAATCGTCAGTGTCTTTATTAGAGTTTTTAAAATATTTTTAAAATATGATAGGAGTAAAATGCAATTAACTAAAATTTTATATAATAGATTATTTTTGAATTTTGGGTTTAGTGCCTCTCCAACAGTGCCATCTCGGTTGACATAATCTTTATTGGAATAAATGATTAGTCTAAACGTCTCGAAGAGGTTGGACATGAGAAAGTCATTCTTCTAAAGCAGCTACTGCCGAAGAAGTAACCAAATTTGTAAAAGATTTAGCCGTTTTTAATTATAAATTGATATTTCAAAGTGTTATGTCTAATTTTTAATATTTTTTTTTTTTTACGCTTGAAACACATGAACCAAACAGAAACCATATGTCATAAAACGGCTAATATCCACAATATCGGCTAGCTTATTCCACCTGTAAAAATCATGGATCGATCTTTGTCATATAATACAAGTTAAGGTATGGATTTAAAAAATTTAAATTAAATTAAAAAAAAAAATTGTCCTCACTCAAGCTGAGCTTTGAAAGGTTATTATAAGCTAAAAAGCCACTTCTTCGTGAGATGAGCCTTAAGTATGATCTTTTAAAGCTGACAAATGACAGTGAAAGTATATTTAAAACGAAATACGTATATATCAGGATTTTGCCTAAACGAAACCAAACATTGAAGCTTTTATTGAAGCTTCATAGCGAAAGCTGTTAAAATTGATAAAATAAATTAATTAGTTATGTAAAGTGGAAGAAGATATAATCTCATATTTTCATTGTTATTTAGTGGGCATAATCAAAGCAATAATAATGAATTTACTTAGGATAGATTTTACCACAGTTTATTTATTATAAAATTTATCTATAGTAAAATATTGAAAATTATGTTGGGGGAGAGAGAAAACTTTCATTTTTAAGTTTATATTTGATTACTTATAGGATTGTTGAAAAAATATTTTAAAATACGCTTATTTGGCATAACTAAAGTGTAGACATAAAAAAAAAAAATAAAAATAAAAAAAAGATATTGGAGCGATATAAGAGGCAGTGGCTTCCAGTTTAAGTGGGCGAACATATTTCTTGGTTGATGAGTTCTACTTTGCTCAAGAAGGATTCTTGGGAAAGTCTTTGCTAGAGTTCACCACGAAATCAAGACAGTACTCGTCATCAAATATAATTACCTTAGATTGGATTTTGTAAGAAAGCTTATTCACTTATTTTCTGTCTCAAGAGGAGTTGCTACCTGATATTTACTTAAATCTCAAATGAACCGATAGAAATTTATCTGAAACTTGTTCTGAGCGTTTGTGGGCTCCCAATCTTGTATATCCATTTTTGGGAAGCGGGAACTACTAAGCGGGTTATATTTGAGCACTGTTTTGATTGATTGCGCTATATAAATTGGATGTGATCTGATGAAAGAATCACTACGAAATAATGGAAGTGTATTCAGGCGAGAGGCTATTCAGAAATACCGGCAAAAGGTTGGCTTGTTACGTGCAGCACTCGCGGGCACTCATCTTCATTTTGCAACCCCTATGGTTCTTCACGTGTATTCTACACGATTATCAGCTCGTCGTGAGAAATTCCCACGGTTACTTTTACACGAGATCACCTTACGCCAGCTTGTGGGGATTATGCACATTTTTGCATCTTTCCCTACGTCCTATTATTATTCTTAGCTGCAATCTTCTTTAAGTAACGAGCGTCTTATTCCTTTTAATCTCCCACGTCTACAACCGATTTTCGACCTAATTATTGATGGAGAAAATCCTACATTAATTTTATTTTTCAAATTGAGGGAGCTAGATAATAAACTACACAGGTATGTATATATATACATATAAAACTTTAAATGAACTGTATTTCTAGGTGTGTATGGGTAGCGTCAGAAATGAATTACATTTTAAAATTTTGCAAAACTCGATTCTGGTAAAATGATAATAGTTTGTTCTAGATTGAAGTAAATAAGCTACAAAGATAGAACAAATAAAGTTTTTCAGATTAATTATTATCCTTTTCATCACCATGACTCTAGGCGATTTTTATTTTCGATAAAAACTTGGCCAGGATGTAATTTGAACTCGCCACTCTAGAATGTGAGAGTTATACTATGGTACCCATTCACTTAAGTTAAAAATTTGTTTTCGTATTATGGTTTTAATATGAAATTTATACAATTTGATTGATGCTAAGTATGGTAGACTTTTAAGCAATGCGAATAGTCATCCCTTTAAAATTGAAGGCGCTGAATGTACTGAATTTTAATTATTACTTAATGTATTGTGTTTTTATTTATTCGGGATATATTTTCTCATAAACTGAAAAAAAAGGGTGATAATATTTTTAGAATATTTTTATTTAACTGGATTTGCTATCAAATTGATAAAATAGTTAAATATTCCTTTTCGATCAAAAAATAAAATTAACCATGAAACAAATTATTTTCTAAAACAGTTATTAAACCCCCCAAAAATTTTTAAATTCGAAATGCTTTTCTTTTGACTTATTGGCAATTTTTCACATAGTATGTAATACAAAATTTGAAAAGAATAATAAAGGTTTTCGTAAATTCAGAAAATTAAACTTCTGCCTCCTTACATTAACATTAAGGTTAGAATCTTGAGCTTGAAATTATGCAAACATTTTCGCAGCAGTTCCTTTATTTTTCAACGAATTTATTTTCTAAATAAATATCAAGAGTTAGTTTTTTTTTTGTTTCTAAAAAAAGGTTTATTACATTTCTTAAAATTAGGGGTGTAAATATATGTATGTGTGTGTGTAAATATGTACTTAAATTCAAAGAGTCAAAATACAAATAATAGTAAAAATAATAAATACATTTGAAATGCATCTCAAAACTGAAAGCACTAAACTTTGAGGGCGGAAGTTCATTTTGTTCATTTTTGTAATTTTGAGATAAATTACAATTGTATTTGAGAACATTAAATAAATAAAGCTCGAAATCGACATGATTAATAAGTTAATATTAATTAATATTGATGTGTTTTATTTATGTATTACAAGAAAATCAAACATTTTTATTAAATCAAAAAATAACGCCTAATATTTATTTAAAAAAGAAATTCGTTGAATGATAAAAAAAAATCCTGAAAAATAATGGAACACAGCAAAAAATATTTTTTCGTAATGTCATGGGTCTCTTTCTGGTTGTGGGCTATTTTTGCAGAAAACCTTGTAAATATCTTTAGTAAGTAGTAGCTGGTAGTAAATTAAGAGTTTTAACTCCTGTTTTTATTGAGTAAAAATAAATGGGGATAGGAGAAAGAAAAGCTTGAAGAAAAATTAATATTCTTTCTACCCCAGAGGGGGGGGGGGGGTCTTGTCACAATCTATTAAATAGATCTTGAGCTATTAATGTTCAGTCAGAAATGTTGTTAAGTTGTGGGAGGAGTTGCGGAGTCTGAACAAGCTGATTCTATCTGCTGAGAACAGCTGGGATCACACATATTGTTCAGGCTTGCTTCACACCAGTCCCAATCTCTCTCAAGAGTCACGTCCTCTGTAATGACCGGTTAGTAAACTAATGGCTTCTCTTTCAGCAGCCAGATTGAATAAGAATAGAATTTAATTTCCTACAAATCTGATTACTTTCTTGAAGATTACGAAAGATTTTCTCCTAATAAGTTTCCTAAGATCGTTGTCTCATTAGGCTTTGTTGTTAGTAACCCCCACTCCCACACAAAAAAAAAAAAAAAAAAAAAAAGGTTTTTACTAAATAATGGGACCCAAAATCAAACATCACACACGACCTTTGGTGTTAATATGCTAGAGTGGGATTGATGATTGAGAATTTGATATTTTTCTTAGCTTAGACTAATATTCAGGTAGCGATGTCTAATTGACTCCTACTAGACTGTGGTAACGGAATCTTTAATCCTGAATGTTTTTTAAACCAAGAAATCTGAAGGATTTTCACGAATTATTGGTTATAATTATTTTTTATTATCCTGCGGTTAAAACTTGAACTTTGTTTTTATGTATTTTTTAAATGTTTGACGCCGCGGTCGAAGGAATCTTGACTAAATTTTTCGCAGCTCTTTAAATACAGNGTATTTTTATTAGTAATATCAAACTGTGTAAAGCATTACTACGACAGATCTGGACATCATTACTATGCAGAACTGTGGGATGGGGCTAAGCCTTCCAACATCCACCGAATTCAATCCTTTTAGTCCAAACTCCAAAGTATCATTGCAAACGCTCCTTATCTCCACCCGCTAAACACTCTTCCACACCAAGCTTCCATTTTACCCTAATCCATAAACCCTAGTCCCTGTCATCGGACTCCAATCTTCCCAATCCTTCCCGGCGACTAAAACGAAGATGGGCTTGCGACTTCTCGGGCCTTGAAGCATTGCAAGTCGTTAAAAATTTCATATTGAATGGCATGGACGATAATTAATATACTTGAAATATCAATCTGTATTTGCATATAACTTCTTTTATGGAATTTTCCTGGATTTAAAATTGTAGTGTTTTGATTGTGTTTAGTTAGTTTTTTACAAAGTAATTTAAAAAGATATAATATATTTGAATGAAAGTAAGATAATACTGTAAAAATTTGAGATAACAATTGGAAAGTTAATTACAGGAGCTATAATTTGTTTTGTTATTTTATATTTTTTCTCTCATAATATGCCATATGACTAAACCTCTAAACGAAATCTCTAATGAATCTTTTAATGCATTAGTTGTGACAAACTGTATCATCGTTCATGTTTTAATGGTGTTCTATTCTCTTCATTCCTCAATTAAATTTATTTAAATATGGTCAATATATACTTTAGAATGTTTATCTAAATATAATATTCTGTATATTTAAGATATGTGTATAATCTATGTCTAATCTATATTTTGCAGATGTTTAGTAGGCGAAACCTGCTGAAGATTATTCCATGAGCTTTCAATTTGGGAATTCCGTTTATGATTTATAAATGTGAATAATTTAGGTTTGAAATTTTTTCTTTAAAGGATTTATTACCTGCTCATTTCCCTGTCAGAAAAAGAGCATTGGAAATAGTCTCCATCCTTGTGGATTATTCTACAGTCTGTTGGAATGTGGAGGTTGAAATATCTTACTTGGAATACAATTAGCCTTTTTCCCTGAGGTCAGGCTCTTTGACTCCGTGCCTTACATCCCAATGTGGATGGAATTCAGGGTCACTTGCTGTGAAAATTCAGTGCGTCATTTAGTCATTCACCGGACAGTAATTATTGTCTTAAATGATGACCTATCATTAATAGTCCATTAAGTTATTGTCAAGTTGTTTATGATATTATTTATTTGATTTAAATACTTCTGTGTACAAATTGGTAAAGAACTTGTTGATTCTATAGTAGTTTTATAAGGAAAATAAATTTTTCTTTAAAGTTAGTCCTCTGGTAATATAAAAGTAGGTGACAGTTTCAAATTTGAGCTAAGACAGGTATTGTTACGAAAACCATATTCCGCTCGGCAAAATTGGAAACTCTCACAGTAGAACAATAGTTGACTATCAATAATCACTTCCATACGGTCCTAATTGATATAGCATAGAAGGTATCAAAAAGAAAACCTTGAATAAAAAATTTGTCTCTGCGGTTGGAAAATAAATTTACTGGTCATTTCAAAACACCCGTATGTATTATTTTATTGTTTATAGTATTATAGTATTTTATTTTTTCTTGTGTGCAACCAGTTCCCAGTTTTAAGTGACTTAATACCGAATAAGTAAGTGCTGCAATTATATTTGTTTTATAGAGCCTGAACTTTCTGCTGTTTTTGCTATGATTACATATAAAAGATGATTTTGTAATTTTTGTGTGACTCATGTAGTGCTTCAAAATCACAATTTCGTATTTTTTTTGCATACAACAACTCACAGTCTATTTGCTATAATAATGAAATTATATAAATTTAAATACAGTTAGTTTTTGTATAGACTATCAATACTTACTGGAGCGCTGGGGTCGTCATATGCAGGTGGCCTGGGTGAAGGGTAGCCTGGCGAGGGTTGAGGTGGACCATAAGTTGGGCGAGGTGGCTGTGGAGCAGGGAAGTCAGGTCTCGGGGGAGGAGATGGAGCAGGGTAGCCTGGAGAAGGTGGTGAAGGAGCCGGGTAGCCTGGAGAAGGTGGTGAAGGAGCCGGGTAGCCTGGGGAAGGTGGTGAAGGAGCAGGGTAGCCTGGGGAAGGTGGTGAAGGAGCAGGGTAGCCTGGGGAAGGTGGTGAAGGTGTAGGGAAGTTCGGAGAAGGTGGTGAAGGAGCAGGGTAACCCGGGGAAGGAGGTCGAGGAGCTGGTCCTGGGATTGGGTAGTTTGGCGGAGGTCCGTAAGAGGGACGAGGTGCAGGTGGAGAAGGTGGTCTGGGAGCTGGGGGAGCGGGTGCTGGCGGTCTGGGTGCTGGAGGTCGGGGAGCTGGAGGTGACGGTGGTCCGTAGGTAGGTCTAGGTTGAGGTGGTTGTGGAGCTGGAGGGGAAGGTGGTCCGTATGTGGGTGCGGGTGGCCTAGGTGCTGGAGGTCTAGGTGCGGGTGGCTGAGGACCCGGTCCAGGGAAGGGATTGGCCGGACGCGGGTAGTTGTAGCCGTTCTGACTTACTGGCAGGTACATGTTCGATGGCGCAGGAGGTTCTCCATAAGCCAGGCAGCACAGCGCTGCTAGTACAGCGTTAACCTGCAACAGATGCTCTATTTAATGTGTTCGAACTACATAATAAACTATTTGAGGAAAAAAAATTCTCTAACAAAAAGAGAGTTTGTTGACCGTAGATATTATTCTAAGATGATTTTAGTTGGGGTTCGGTCAAGGTAGATCCAAAAAACACTAAATGTATTTTTTAATAAAGGATTATCTGCCAACATTTTGGCTTACATTGTAAGCCATCTTCAGGGCTGTAGAAATACAATGTCATGAGAATACAATAATAATTGAAATTAGTATAATAGAGAATTGCAATAATATAATGTGATATCAAGAATATGAATGTAGCTATGTAAGAAAATTTAAAGTTTATGAAAAACAATTTGAAAAGAACCAATTTGAAAAAAAACATGCAAACAAACAGCTTATTGACAAGAAAAAAATTGAAATATCATTAAAGCAGTAATTTGCCACACCTACCTATCATGAAGATGAAAGAGGACGTCATGTCCCTAAGTTCACATTTCCATGACTAAGATATATAAATTTTACTTTTTCACAAAGCGAAAGGTAAAAGGAATGGGGGTAGCTGGTACAAAGCGGAAGGTGTAAATGGAATGTAAATGGTGTAATTTTGGATCTACCTTGACCGAACCCCAACTAAAATCATCTTAGAGTAAAATTCTCTAACATTTAACAGATATCGCATATTTTTAATTACTGTGAAGGTTACACTATGTGCTGGAAAGACTAATTTTGTCGTAAAATGCATTTTCAATACAGTCATTGATAGGCCCTAGCATGGTCAATGCAGTGTCAGTATAGGTTTGATAACGGGTTTCACATTACCTAGTAACAGAGTTATGGGATAGCAGGATGTACAAGAGCTCTAAAAACATTTTTTTCTCCTCTGATTTTAGTTTTTATAGAAAAATTGAATATCTATATTGATATTGATTGAAAATGATGATTCGTTGGATTCAAGAGGATGGCCAAGGCTGTCGAAGTAAAATGTGCAGCCAAGGTTTCGATAGGAGTGGCACGCCGAGTCGTGAAGATCGATACCGTATAAAAAATCCTCAATATGCGACCTTTTCTGAAGGAAGAGGATCACGTTCCATCACGAATCGTAGGCCCCTAGGCAGTACGAGGTCATCTCAGAAAAGTGTATCGATGTTGGTATTGTAATAAGATGTTTGGTACGCTGTTCACGATCTGACGATGCATATATTTGAGGACGTCATAGGCATGAAAAGTCCCATTTTTGGAGAAATCAAGTGCTATACAGCAATATTATGCAGAATAAGCTAAATATCTTTTGTACCTTAGCGCTTTTTCTTAAAATCAGTTTTACAATTACTTCAACAGAATGGCATGTCAAATAATTACGATGAGACAATATGGATGATTGTACTGGGTAGGCGTGCATTCTCACACGCCCAACAAACTTATATATATATAATTATAGAGAGATAATTAAAGAGAGAGTTTTAAGCTAACCCAACATATGTTCGGTAAAGAATTGAATTTTTTTGTTGTTCAAAAGAATTATTTAGCTAATTTATAGAGCTTTCTGTCATAGATGATTTCTGTACAAGAAGAAAGCATGCATAGAATGATGCAGAGCACCTTGCCTGTCTCTGGTAAACAAAGCGCATGACAAGAGTGCCTGGACCTTCCACTACTCGCTCTGTGGTTAGTTCTTCCCCAGCTGGAGGGGCTGGTTAAGTGTGAGAGGTCGTCTCTCCGGTCGTACCCTCGGCTCTCTCACGCCAAATGAATAATGATACAGAGTACCTTGCCTGTCTCTGGTAAACAAAGCGCATGACAAGAGTGCCTGGACCTTCCACTACTCGCTCTGTGGTTAGTTCTCGCTCAGCTGGAGGGGCTGGTTAAGTGTGAGAGGTCGCCTCTCCGGTCGTACCCTCGGCTCTCTCACGCCAAATGAATAATGATACAGAGCACTTTGCCTGTCTCTGGTAAACAAAGCGCATGACAAGAGTGCCTGGACCTTCCACTACTCGCTCTGTGGTTAGTTCTCGCTCAGCTGGAGGGGCTGGTTAAGTGTGAGAGGTCGCCTCTCCGGTCGTACCCTCGGCTCTCTCACGCCAAATGAATAATGATACAGAGCACTTTGCCTGTCTCTGGTAAACAAAGCGCATGACAAGAGTGCCTGGACCTTCCACTACTCGCTCTGTGGTTAGTTCTCGCTCAGCTGGAGGGGCTGGTTAAGTGTGAGAGGTCGCCTCTCCGGTCGTACCCTCGGCTCTCTCACGCCAAATGAATAATGATACAGAGCACTTTGCCTGTCTCTGGTAAACAAAGCGCATGACAAGAGTGCCTGGACCTTCCACTACTCGCTCTGTGGTTAGTTCTCGCTCAGCTGGAGGGGCTGGTTAAGTGTGAGAGGTCGCCTCTCCGGTCGTACCCTCGGCTCTCTCACGCCAAATGAATAATGATACAGAGCACTTTGCCTGTCTCTGGTAAACAAAGCGCATGACAAGAGTGCCTGGACCTTCCACTACTCGCTCTGTGGTTAGTTCTCGCTCAGCTGGAGGGGCTGGTTAAGTGTGAGAGGTCGCCTCTCCGGTCGTACCCTCGGCTCTCTCACGCCAAATGAATAATGATACAGAGCACTTTGCCTGTCTCTGGTAAACAAAGCGCATGACAAGAGTGCCTGGACCTTCCACTACTCGCTCTGTGGTTAGTTCTCGCTCAGCTGGAGGGGCTGGTTAAGTGTGAGAGGTCGCCTCTCCGGTCGTACCCTCGGCTCTCTCACGCCAAATGAATAATGATACAGAGCACTTTGCCTGTCTCTGGTAAACAAAGCGCATGACAAGAGTGCCTGGACCTTCCACTACTCGCTCTGTGGTTAGTTCTCGCTCAGCTGGAGGGGCTGGTTAAGTGTGAGAGGTCGCCTCTCCGGTCGTACCCTCGGCTCTCTCACGCCAAATGAATAATGATACAGAGCACTTTGCCTGTCTCTGGTAAACAAAGCGCATGACAAGAGTGCCTGGACCTTCCACTACTCGCTCTGTGGTTAGTTCTCGCTCAGCTGGAGGGGCTGGTTAAGTGTGAGAGGTCGCCTCTCCGGTCGTACCCTCGGCTCTCTCACGCCAAATGAATAATGATACAGAGCACTTTGCCTGTCTCTGGTAAACAAAGCGCATGACAAGAGTGCCTGGACCTTCCACTACTCGCTCTGTGGTTAGTTCTCGCTCAGCTGGAGGGGCTGGTTAAGTGTGAGAGGTCGCCTCTCCGGTCGTACCCTCGGCTCTCTCACGCCAAATGAATAATGATACAGAGCACTTTGCCTGTCTCTGGTAAACAAAGCGCATGACAAGAGTGCCTGGACCTTCCACTACTCGCTCTGTGGTTAGTTCTCGCTCAGCTGGAGGGGCTGGTTAAGTGTGAGAGGTCGCCTCTCCGGTCGTACCCTCGGCTCTCTCACGCCAAATGAATAATGATACAGAGCACTTTGCCTGTCTCTGGTAAACAAAGCGCATGACAAGAGTGCCTGGACCTTCNTATATATATATATATGCATATGTTCGCTGTAACAAACGATTAATGATGACATATGTAAATATGTCACTATTTTATCTTTAAATATCATAGTTTTAGCTTTAATGAATTAAATTTTTTCCCCAAAAGTTCTTGCATAGATTTCTGGCCAGGTAAAATATTTGGGCGAAAATAAGGGAAATGGACTGAGGATCTAATAGTGCGATGGAAGTTCGAAGTTCGCGAGGAATGAACTTTAACGGGCCAGCGAGCGTGACTCGGCTTATAATTAAATAAGTATCACCGCGAGTTTCTTAGCGAAGAGTGGGATTCATTCTGTCTACAGAGGTTCGTGCTGCGGGAGATGGAAAGTCGAAGATACTCTTTGGTCCATCGTCCAGAGACTAAGGCCAACTTGCTCAAATTTTACTCCTTTACTAAGGGGTCTTAACTTCAGGCATCATAAAAAGAACCCGGCGTTTTTTAATTGGTACCGTTAAGAGGATGACTTCTGATCTTAGTGCCTACTTATTTGATTCCACGCTTGTATGAAAGTTTTTGATATATAACAACAAGAACAGGTGACATAGAGAGTGCAGGGAACACAGAATAAGAAATAAAGAAAATGAGTAAAAATTTCAGGGAGACTTCTCGCCCTTCGTCAGTGAGGAGATCAATATCTCTACACTCTTCACTGACGAAGGGCAAGAAGTCTCCCTGCTCTTTGTGATTTTATATTTTTGTGTGTTCATTGCACTCTCTATCCTACCTGTTCTTGATTACTATATGATACCGCAGATGCGAGAGTTTCATTTTATATATATATATATGTCTAATTTTNGGACCTTTGGCTCAGGAGTCTAGTACCTTAACCACCAGATATACATATATACATATGTAATTGTAATTAGCGTGTATTAAATGACATCACTTGTAACATAAAGTATTCAGAGATGAATAAATGTTACCAAAGTGGATTAAAAATTTTTATTATTCGTTGCTAGCGAAAAATAGATGTATCAAATAAACAAAAAGAAGAATTTTAAATGTTGACTGTTTAAAAAAATATTATTTTTTATTCGACCTATACAACAGTTTAAAAATTAATCTATCAATTTGTTTATGTATCGATAAAAGCTATTCTTGTCTACACAAATTTAAAATGACTTTTAAACATCTTTTCAATTTTATGAAATTTTTTTATTTGCCTATTTTTAGGCTAATAATGAAATATATAACATATTATTGCCAAAATTCTTGGTAACTTGAACATAACTTCAAGATTACTATTTAACAGATTTAGCTATTGATTTTGGCCCCCACTCCGATAAACTATCTACCAATGGGGACAGGTATTACTTCATTTTGGTGTATAAATTCAAATTAGGTACTGTTTATTAAAGTTAGTTTTCCCCGCGGTTTAAAACGACTTGTGAAAAGAGCCAACTCACACAGAAAGCGTTGGCCAATGAACTTTCGGCTCTTTTCTCACCAATTAGCTCATTGCACAAAGTGAATTTTCATTCCTTGGGATAGTGATGTCCAGGATTTTGGTAATTTCACCAGCTCCCAGACAGGAAATTGGTGTTTCTTTGGTATACTAGTGAGCAGTAAATGTTACGAAGAGAAATTATCTGTCAGCTACTAAAATCTCAACCCCTTACCAATATTTATTTAGGTGCGAGAATTTAATATTCGAGCGGTTAGTGAAAACATTTAGTTCATGTGACCTAATTTTTCACATTTCACTTGATAAGCCTGCTCATTATAAGTTTTTCTCATACTTGTTTTATCTTGTGACAATCAGAAGATGATTTTTCATTATGGGTGATTTTGCACTCAATAATCTTATTTATTATTTTTTTTAGTGCGTTTAGATTTACTTATTTGACCTGAAATTTATGACGAGTTCGTTGTATTATGCAAGAAAGGGCAATTTTAAGTATTAAATGCAAGGGACTGGGATTAGTCTAAAATCCCACTTTTATTCCATCACCACTCTCACGAAATTAGTGCGATGAATTCGAAGAATTTACTTTCATTTAGAGCCGTTTTTTCTAAATGCTCTGCTTTTAGGCATACAGATATTTTTCTTACAGATTAAATCCTATCTACTACCAATTTACCTAAAACGTTGGTGTGAAAATAACATGAATCTATTATAGTATTCACTAAGACTTGAAATTGTATTATAAATTGTAATTTATAAGTATTTTTATTAGTAATATCAAACTGTGTAAAGCATTACTACGACAGATCTGGACATCATTACTATGCAGAACTGTGGGATGGGGCTAAGCCTTCCAACATCCACCGAATTCAATCCTTTTAGTCCAAACTCCAAAGTATCATTGCAAACGCTCCTTATCTCCACCCGCTAAACACTCTTCCACACCAAGCTTCCATTTTACCCTAATCCATAAACCCTAGTCCCTGTCATCGGACTCCAATCTTCCCAATCCTTCCCGGCGACTAAAACGAAGATGGGCTTGCGACTTCTCGGGCCTTGAAGCATTGCAAGAAATTAATTTTTTATTATTGAATGGCATGGACGGATCTATTTATATTGCTTGTAAAAAAGAATCTACCTAAAACCTTATCACATTTCATTTTCTTTCGTAATACATCTTATACTCTAAAAAGTTTCTTGATCCTGTAAAGACACAAGGATTTAGTTCATCATTTTCATGAAGCCTAAAAAAGGAAGCATAAGTATATGAACATAATAACATTTCATTGATACCGAGGATTTTTTTTTTTGTATAAATTACTTGCAGTATTTTATTAAAACACATACAATTCATGTGTTTTGAAAATTTTAACTTTTAATTCATTGGTACATATCGAATTGTAGTTATATTTTTATATGAATAATATGTACTCTTAAGATTTTTATATTCTTAAGCAAATGATTATCTGTTATTTTTATACAAAAATTAATGAATTTTCTCTATAAATATATTTTTTATGCTGTGCAAGTGATAGTGCAAGAAAATGTATCTTATTATTGAAAGTAATTTAACGATTGGAAAGCATTCTTTATCTGAAATTTATTACTCCGGTCATTCATTGATATACAAATAATACGCTAATATACTCTTCAACTGTAGGTTGATTTCATCGGTGCGGGAGACTCTAATCTTACCGTCTGGCTTCCCTGAAAAGATTGCTACTGGAAGCAGCTGAAGTGTGTCACAGGAATGGGAGCATGTTTTTGGTTAATTGCTTATGGCTATAGGGTAAAATTTTGGGCTTCGACTAGCTCTTTGGATATATGGAAACACATACAGGATAAGTATCTTTTATGGATTAATAAAATATTGAAAAATAGGACAAGAATACAAATACATTTTCTTGGTTAGACCGCAAATGTGTGCTGCAGAAGATTATCTGGCACAATGGATGTGTTTTGCATTCGGGTTTGCGTAAAACTGGTTGATTCTGTATATATGTATATATAGATATATAAAACCAGTCCCGCAACAGGCCATACAGGGCCAGAGGGGAAATACATGTCACGGATGTATTCGCGAACCACGGCACTCTTGAGAAGGCGTGTGGTCAGTACACCTTTCTGGCCGCCTGACTTTTTCCAATTCAATAAAGAATGGTACCCAACCAGGCCTGAATCTAGACTGGGTGTCCCCTAGGAGCACACCAGGAATCCTCTTGGTCACTATATACAGAAACACAGAAAGAAAAAAACTTACTGCGCGCTGTGAGCATTGGACCTGGGATCATTGGGCCAGGAGTCTAGTACCTTAACCACCAGACCACCGTGCTATATCTATCTACCTATCTATCTATCTATCTATCTATCTATCTATATATATATATATCTATCTATCTATCTATCTATCTATCTATCTATCTATCTATCTATCTATCTATCTATCTATCTATCTATCTATCTATCTATCTATCTATCTATCTATCTATCTATCTATCTATCTATCTATCTATCTATCTATCTATCTATCTATCTATCTATCTATCTATCTATCTATCTATCTATCTATCTATCTATCTATCTATCTATCTATCTATCTATCTATCTATCTATCTATCTATCTATCTATCTATCTATCTATCTATCTATCTATCTATCTATCTATCTATCTATCTATCTATCTATCTATCTATCTATCTATCTATCTATCTATCTATCTATCTATCTATCTATCTATCTATCTATCTATCTATCTATCTATCTATCTATCTATCTATCTATCTATCTATCTATCTATCTATCTATCTATCTATCTATCTATCTATCTATCTATCTATCTATCTATCTATCTATCTATCTATCTATCTATCTATCTATCTATCTATCTATCTATCTATCTATCTATCTATCTATCTATCTATCTATCTATCTATCTATCTATCTATCTATCTATCTATCTATCTATCTATCTATCTATCTATCTATCTATCTATCTATCTATCTATCTATCTATCTATCTATCTATCTATCTATCTATCTATCTATCTATCTATCTATCTATCTATCTATCTATCTATCTATCTATCTATCTATCTATCTATCTATCTATCTATCTATCTATCTATCTATCTATCTATCTATCTATCTATCTATCTATCTATCTATCTATCTATCTATCTATCTATCTATCTATCTATCTATCTATCTATCTATCTATCTATCTATCTATCTATCTATCTATCTATCTATCTATCTATCTATCTATCTATCTATCTATCTATCTATCTATCTATCTATCTATCTATCTATCTATCTATCTATCTATCTATCTATCTATCTATCTATCTATCTATCTATCTATCTATCTATCTATCTATCTATCTATCTATCTATCTATCTATCTATCTATCTATCTATCTATCTATCTATCTATCTATCTATCTATCTATCTATCTATCTATCTATCTATCTATCTATCTATCTATCTATCTATCTATCTATCTATCTATCTATCTATCTATCTATCTATCTATCTATCTATCTATCTATCTATCTATCTATCTATCTATCTATCTATCTATCTATCTATCTATCTATCTATCTATCTATCTATCTATCTATCTATCTATCTATCTATCTATCTATCTATCTATCTATCTATCTATCTATCTATCTATCTATCTATCTATCTATCTATCTATCTATCTATCTATCTATCTATCTATCTATCTATCTATCTANATTTTTCTATTCACTATATATATATATATACATATATATAGAGTGAAAAGAATAGCGTCTTGGCGTAAATAACCTTTATTATTTGAGTATTTGTACAGAGTTTAGTGAAAAATATTTTCTCCTTCGCAGCTCATGAAGATTCAGACAGCTCCGAAGGGGAAGAATTCAAACAGGATTTAGGAGGCCTTGCTTCTGATGCTCTTTCAAGACCCAGTCCTCTAAGCTCCCAGTGGAAATTTTTAGTTGTGTCGAGCGCATTTAGTCAGAAATAAAAATCATAAGTTTTCCTTTATCTTTAGATATCGTTCGGGCTTCCTGTAGATCAAGAACGTCTTATTACGACGGAATATATTGCTGAATCATCGAAACTGAGCAATCTCCTCAGTGTGTCTCCGAATTCATCAAGCATATCGTACGCCTGAGAACATCCCAGATAGGCAACTCTGACTTCAAAATCTTCAAAATTCTCTGGTCTGACATATCTTTTATGTGGTTAATGTTCTGTTTTATAAATAGCCATAGTCTTTAATTATTTCTAAATTAGTCTTGGTTTTTATTAATCTGAATTCTTTTTGTGTAAGCCTATTCTCGTTTCATAGCCGCTTCGATCTGGCCATTTGTGCGAAGAAATTTAGGACTATAAATAAGAATCTGCCTTTTAAATCACAGATAATTTCTTATCTAGAAATAATAATAAAAATGAGCTAAATAAAATAACATTGGTATTTTATTTTAATTGTTTTAATAATTATTTTTGCCGCTTTGAACTTAGAAATATTTATTTTCTATAAGAGTCCCATTTCTCATTCACTGATTAAATGACTTCACATTCTCCAGGGTTATAATTGAAAAATGCACCAGGCAGTGCTTACTTTAATGCGAAGCCTACTAAATGGTGCTTCCATATCCCTCATTCCCATTTCAACCCAATGATGCGGTTATTTATGATCTCTTTTTTCCCCCCTTTTCCATTTCACATTTTTATTTTATAAAAAAATCTTTATTTTTTAAGCGCTGATAGGGTTCTATAAAGAATTTCCTTGTAAAAAAAAAGAAAAAAAAGAAAGAAACTAACACATTGCGTTAAGGAGAAGACTAGTTCTTCAGCCGGCGCCAAAGAAGTATGACGGATGAAGTCAGTAATTAAGTTATTTACTCGTTTACAACGTCATAAGCCTAATATCATTTTTCTCCAATAACGGAGTCGCGGAACAGAATATTAGACTTGTCCGTCCTGAGTTCCGGTACAGATAACAAAGAATGATGAAGCTCGCTGAAGGTTGTAGGTGGTGGGGCTGACGTAGAGTCAACTTCAGCTAATGTTTTGTAGGTGCAGGTTGTTGAGAGCTAGGATTCAGGTTTCAATGTGTCAGTGGTTACCGTGGCCTCCAACTGATCACCCATTCTTTTCTATATCTTTGTTTACTAGACTGACAACTGGATATGAACCGGTGTAAGGAAGGAAGCTGGCTGCAGCTGGAGTTAGTTCTTGGACACACTGAACTACTGGTTGTAGCGAGAAGGCGGAGCGACTGTTCATACACACACACACACATAGAAAATGAAATAATCGCGGTAGCAATTAAATACAGGTGGGATAGAGAGTGCAGTGCACACTCAAAAAGATAACTCACAAGGAGTAAAATTTCGGGGATCCCTTGCCCTTCGTCGGTGAGAAGTGAAGAGATACCAGCGATCTACATATATACTACACACACACACACCTATATATATATCTTAATTATGGAAATTAAGTTATAGCTTACGTTTCTAAAGCTACATTACATTTGAAAGTACTCATATTACAAACCTTCAAAAGAACTGTAAAATGAAGTACATTCAAATCCGCCTCTAATTAAATTCACTTGCGCTTGTAAAGCCTCTCTGTTGAAATTGACTTAGATTTTATTTTTGCACTTATTTCAACTGAACGAATAGTGAATTACTTATAATAACAAAAAGCCCTTTGGTTGAGACTTATTTGTTTTGGGGGCATATGAATTGCCACCGATTCTTTTTGCGATAAAGTTGCATTATGGCGTTTTAAGTAGAAACTAATAAAAATTCGCTGAAGACACCTTCATCTTGAAGGAGTGAGATAAATTTTGTTTTTATCAGATTTCCCTTAAGAAAGAGGATAAAGCTATTCATTTGTTAACATAACACAGATATTTGCAGATTAAATATTAAAATTACGTAATTATTAAAATATAATTACTAATATATTTTTTAAATTCAAGAGTTAGTTTCTCTTTCAACCCCTTAGGTTCATGGAGGGAGGGACTGACTGTCTACAGGTTACCACCCCATTCTTAGTATCCATTGCTTAGAACAAGCTTTTATTTCTAGATAAAAGCTTGCCCTGTACGGGATTTGAACCCGCAACGCCTGGGTTGCGAAACCCGAACGGATCCCATGAGCTGCCCTGTCGCCCCTATAAAATAATTAAAGTTTACTCGTGCTTTCTTTGACGAAAGTCGCAATATAATTGTTTATACTTCTTTTGCAACATTGAAACATTAAACAAATGTTAGAGATGAAATATAATCCATATTTTGAGTGCCGGTAGTAAATAGACAGGTGAGGGTCTCTAAAATAGCTAGTTCGAGGAGTAGTGCGTTTTAAGCGCCACTTACAATTTTATAATTTTTTTTTAATAGCAAATTTAAATGAAATGTGAATCTTGTGAAGATGCATTTCATCCATAATCCTCACAAATGTTTACGATATTATATAATGAAATAATTATACGAAAATGAATTACTAAATTTAATAGGAAAATAAGAAAATATTATAGTAGATTTGAAAGCCACTGATGAATCTTTAGCGTAAGAGGGTAGGTTAGATTTGGCCTGGAATGGAATAAGGCGATTTGCCCAAGAGCCTGATTGAGTCTTTGATGTCTAGCCGATAATAGGTCTTGTAACGTGAAGAGGATTTTAGCCATGTGACTGTGTAAACTTAAACAGAACTCGAGACTTGGGTGGCTTCTAAGCCGACCTTAATTCTGGGGAATCCAAATGAAAATTTATAAATATTTATTTTGTTGTGGTATATTATCCCACATCATTTTAAACAAATAATACGGGGGAATAGAATAAAAATAAAAACTTCCTGCGGAAAGCAGGAGATCTAGGTTCGAGCCCTGGCTGGGACAGATAGATTTTGTATTCTATTCCCTTAAATTAATGGTTTTTTTAAAATTAATATTTATTTATCACATCCTGTTACTCAAAATCTTGTAATTAGATGACGGATACAATAAAATATTTAAAAAAAATACATATATAAAAACAATATAAATAAAACAAAAGAAAAAATATAATGAAATAAAATCAACAATAAAATAAATAAATGGT
>KZ806919.1:86931-142179 GCA_000696205.2 Oncopeltus fasciatus | reverse complement strand
TATATATATATATATAATGTCTACAGACACATTCACGACTGTGGACACTCAAGAATGCTGATTCCGTTGAAAACTAATTAATTTTCACTTTTCACACTTAGTTTAAATCACTAAAGGCTATATAAATTGCCCTTTATAGAAAAATCTTCAACTGTCAGTATATTACATAATAGCAAGATGGCTGCACTATGACAGTGGTGAGCACACACTCATGTCTGCCACCAAGTGTCTGTACAAATCCTGGTCATTAGTGAATTCTTCGGCAACATCACGCCTCTACAAATGTCGTAACTCATGTCATTTTTGCTTTTGATTCTATTTGCCATTGTTGCTTATGATCAATTGCAGTTATAATGCTGAAAAGTATTCATATCTTATAAATTGTTTGTTAAAGGAATGGGGTGGAGCGGGGGGAAGGGAGGGCATGTTAAGTTTTCTTTGATAGCACTACAAACTACGAGCTGTCAAACCCTCATGCAATTTAATATTAATTAGTTATGAAAATTGCATAACATATATTTAAAAGTATGAAATTTTTAAATGAGAACATCTACGATAATATACCGATATATTAATCCCTTTAGGTATGATATACAAATTATGGATTTATTATTATGGGATTGCTATTATGGGAATGCTAAGGAAATGCTAAGGGAATGCTAAGGGAATGCTAAGGAGGAATACTAAGGAGGATGCTAAGGGAATGCTAAGGAGGAGGAATGCTAAGGGAATGCTAAGGAGGAATGCTAAGGGAATGCTAAGGGAATGCTAAGGAGGAATGCTAAGGGAATGCTAAGGGAATGCTAAGGAGGATGCTAAGGGAATGCTAAGGAGAATTACTAAGGGAATGCTAAGGGAATGCTAAGGAGGAGGAATGTTAAGGGAATGCTAAGGAGGAGGAATGCTAAGGGAATGCTAAGGTGGAATGCTAAGGAGGATGCTAAGGGAATGCTAAAAAGGATTGCTAAGGGAATGCTAAGGGAATGCTAAGGAAGGTAGTTAATTCAGTTATCGTAAATTTCTTTCTTAACGAATCTTTTTAGAACAATTTATAAAAAAAAAAGTTACTAAAATACATTTTACACCTTTTGCATTATATAAACTTTCTTTTAACTCAAATAATAACGAACATTATAATATTATAAATTTTTATCATTCTTTGAAACACATGCTACTTATTTGATCTCAATCAAAATTGATATCCTCCTAATTTTAGCATTAAAAAACTTTTTTAAAGCCTTCCCTCCCTCTCGAAATTTTAATTCATTAACGATATAATTTAATTGTTGGTAAAAAGAAGAAAGAAGTTTTTATCCCTGCTTCATTTATCATTCTGAACTCTCTTTAAAATTCCTCTTCGTCCTAATAAGTCCTAATCTATCTCTGTCTGAAACCAAATACTTGCTCAGAGATTTTATTTATGATGAGTTTTTCATTTTCCTCCAACTATAATCTACTGGTTTATTTTGACTTTTGCATATATCCTCTTGGAGAAACCATTGTACGACCGCTTTAAATTTCTATTCGTACTCCTACTGCTTTGATAGGTCAATACGGCATTTGAATATTTTTCATTTTTTTCAATGGAATTTTCAAGCTTAAGTTTTGGTATTGGCTCTTTCTAAGATGATATCTGAATTGGCATCTATTTCCCGGCCGCTTCTCATATTAAATTACTTTCACAATTTTTTTTTTTCATGCTTTTCCATCCGTACAAACTTGAACTTATTTTATTTTACAATATTTAAGTAAAAATCGACTATTCAGACTCGATTTTCATTTAAGAGATGGGATTTAGTAAATTCCCTAACTAAAGGGAAAACAAACTTTAACTCCAAAACCACTAATTTTTACCAATTTTGGCATTTTTAATGCCTAGAACAATTTATGTATCATGCCTTGGTATTCAGTAATATTTCTTGTTTTTTAAATTATCGTTTAATCATAATTATGCCGCATATTCATTAAGGGTATTTTTATTCTGACCCTTCCCTCGGGAGACTGTTAATTAATATATAATCAAACAAATTATGAGAGAGAATAGAATAAAAAAATCTTTCTGTCCCAGCCAGGAATCGAACCTGGATCTCCTGCTATCCGGGACGGCGTGCTTAACTTATTCTATTCCCTCTCATAATTTGTTTAAAATTTACGTGGGATAATAAACCACAACCAAATAAATATTTATTAATATATAATATGTTAATAATAATGTTCATAATTTTGGAATTGTTTCATTCTATAAAATTATTTTAATTTAGAAATAGTTTTCTAATTTCAAATTTTTTCACTGGTATTATTAAAAAATTTCTTTCAATTTTCCATTGCAATTTTTTTTTCTACCGCGTCCACATGGAAGTAATTTTATTTCAGAATAATTTTTATTTGACTCAAACTTAAAATATTACTATGGTGGTTCATTCTAAAAAAGAATAAGTTTTAATTCATCATTTCATTTTAATTCAAATCATTCATACATTTAAATTCGAACTTATTACATTGTGCACTTTTTATTCCCATATTAGGGATGGTAAGTTTTTCTACTTCTTAGTAGAATAAGAGTTAATAATTTTAATTTTTATACTTCTCAAATCGGGAAAGTTAAGATTTTCAAGCTTTTTAAAGTATACCATATGGTCCAGGATCCAGGTTTCCAGATAACTGCCGTCATTGATCAACTTTGTTTGCCAGAGGTTGCTATCTTCCATGCGCAAGGTTGCTGTGTAACTCCAGTTTTTTAAAATGTTTTAATCAATAACCCATCCTGTATTGAGTTTCATTACTCTAAGCAAATATGCATGCTACACTGGAAAAGTTTTTTACTTAAAAAATTACTTTTGAGGTAATCTCCTACTCCTATTCAATTGCTAAATTCTATTACTAAATTTTTCATTAAAAGCGATTAGCAAAATTTCATTAAAAACCAATTAATTACGGCTTAGACCGCAAAGTTAAATATTTCCGTTCAGGTAAACCACCGTTCCTATTTCATAAATTTCATTGATAATGCTTTAAATATATTTTTCTAATAAAAAGTGTTGAGATTCGTAATTTTAAAATTTTATATCAACTATATTGGAGAAACATTTTTAACGCACACATGTCAATGCAGGTAATCCCTCATTTCTATCGGGCCGATTTCGTTCATTAACAAATTCATATTAGTGGCTATCTTTGGGTCTCAGGTTGGCAGGATTGGAGAAAATATAGATAAAAGTTTCAAAGGAATGAGAGAACGATTTCAATAGCTATATTTCTTCTTAATTTGCTCGGAAAAAAAAAAGTATTTCATACATTTTCTTATGAGTATTCCTAAATTAACTTCAGTTAGTTTTATAGGATATGTTGATTAATTGCAACTAAGGCTGTTAATTAAATGCGCAAACAAGGCTGTACTTATTTAAAAAAATGATTACTTCATTTGAATGTGTTTTTTTATACATCATAAACTATTTATTTAGTTTACATTTGTTAAATTAGTTTCTTCTTTCACTTAAGGTAATCACTTTAGGATTATGGCATGACTTGTGCAATGTTTTAAAATTACAACTGACTCTACATAATAAAATTTATCATTAAGATTCTTTTAATGAATGTGCAATTGATTTAGATAAACATACATGAAATATTATAGCAAATAAATAAATATAAAAATATGAATTTGTTTGTTAGAAATGATTCGTATTCTGAATTTGAGGTACATTAGACAAAAATATGAATTAATATATATATATATCTTAAAAATTTGTATATATAAATATTTTAGTTAATGAATGGTTGATAGTTAAAATCTGCCTAAAGTGAGTGAGGGGGGGTGGAAGATAATAAATTAGAACAAATTGAAATTATAGTAAATTTATTTTACATATAATAAGGATTATGAAGTATGTTTTATCAAAGCTCTGTGAGTATCAAAGTCAAGTTGCAGTTTTAGAATGTAAATTACATAGGCCGTCAATCCTATATCTTCTGGGGTGCATCCGTCTTTAATCCGTTAATCCGTACGACAACCGTTCATCCGTTCATCATTCACCCGTTCATTCGTTCATCACCCGTTCATCATTCACCTTTCATCCGTTTATTTATCTTGACTTCGTTAGATCCTATTTATGTGCTTGCATCTATTTGTCACATTGAAAGGCGAAAAAAAGTAAAGTTAGTGTGCTATTTTTAGTAGTTTTTTTTTTGCTAATTTTACTCATCATAAATAAATTATGATACATCTTGAATTCTATGGATTACAAGCCTAGTAGATTAAGATGAGTTTCAAGGAGTACGTTCAATAATTGTTGGAGTGTGTTAGGTGAACCTTAGCTACTGCTTAGCTTAACTATCCTTAGCTACTCCTTAGCTACATCTTAGCTACTCCTTAACTTAGCTATCCTTAGCTACTCCTTAGCTACCCTTAGCTATCCTTAGCTACTTCTTAGCTTAGCTATCCTTANATTTCTTCGTTTTTATTAAAGTTATGTAAAACTTAGAACATAATACATTAAATATTTCATTTTCTAAAATTAATATTTATAATATTTTAAGGAGAAACGCTTATGAAGAAAGATATTTACGAATATAACCATATGGAAGAGTGTTTTTTCTATTCTTCCGTCTCTCCCAGGATAGAGCCTGGTATAGAGGCCCTGCCTTCTATATTCATTGATTTCCCTTGTCTATAAAAACAGCTTTCCATTAGACAATTAAATAGGGATAACTGCGGGAATTCCACTTTAGTTACTAATAATTTATGCGTGGATAATATTTAAAAATGACAAAATAAATATGAAAATTGAGAAAAAGTTTACAAATTTCCTAGCCTACATGAAATTCATTAAGCTCTATAAAGGCAGAAATACAACTTTAGTGTTAATTACAAAATTCCAGTGCTATGAAATACTTGTACACTACGCATACAACAGTAAATGTCACCATCCAGTGGTGTTTTATGAATATATATATATATATATATATATATATATATATATATATATATATATATATATATATATATATATATATATATATATATATATATATATATATATATATATATATATATATATATATATATATATATATATATATATATATATATATATATATATATATATATATATATATATATATATATATATATATATATATATATATATATATATATATATATATATATATATATATATATATATATATATATATATATATATATATATATATATATATATATATATATATATATATATATATATATATATATATATATATATATATATATATATATATATATATATATATATATATATATATATATATATATATATATATATATATATATATATATATATATATATNCAGCCGAAATAGCTCAGTTGGGAGAGCGTTAGACTGAAGATCTAAAGGTCCCTGGTTCGATCCCGGGTTTCGGCACAACTTTTTTTTTTTTCATTTTGTTATCTTTTTTTTACATTATATTATATAACAATTTTAGTTATTCATTGACCTTCTTTTAATTAGTAGACTATAAAGTTCAGGAATTCACACTTCAATCTAATATAATGGTTAAATTTATTATATCATTTAAAAAATAACATAATTTCTGAATACTTAAATATTATAGAAACATATAACACCACCTAATTATTTTAAATTGACGTAACACAATTGTTATTTAGGTAAAGTATACTTTCCTAAAACTTAATCCGAAACACATGAAACACATTTTTTCAGCCAATCATTCACATATCTGAACTATTGTAATGTATCATTTTAATGAAAATACTATTACTGATTATATCCCCCCCCCCCAAACACATCTACCAGACTTCTCTTCAAAGAAATTTACATCATGGTAAGTTCCAATTTATTGACATTTTGAATTGAAAATAATTTTCTTTTTCATAGGTTCAACCCTTCAGAAGTAAGGACATATGGCTAGTCTTGTGAGCTTGACTTTGATTCTTATGTTTGTATATCCGCTATTAGGCCATTTTGTCCACCTTGTAATTTGCATTTTATTATGGTTCCCGTAGAAATAATTATGGAGGGAAATTATTCCAAAGAAGTAAAAGCATTTTCCCTTCAAGACAGAAAATGCCTAATGCATTTAATACAATTTCCTTATTACGCATATGACGAACTATTCATGGTTGATGACACCGTAATAATTAAAATCAAAGATTTAATAACCTAGTTAATATTTCCCATGGTTTATTTTTCTTTTAGTGCAACGATTTTTATTAGGTTATCCCCCCCCCCTTCCTTCTATCTGCTACTTTCGAAAAAAAACTTACGGAACTCTTGTCGGAAAGGCAGATCATAGGGGAAGAAAAAAAAAGTTAATAAATTCAGTGACTACAATGTTTGTTAAATATTAATTTTATTTGTGGTTCTTAATCCCACGTAAATTTAAATCAATTAATGCAAGGGAAAAGAATATAAAATCTATCTGTCCCAGCCAGGACTCGAACTTGGATCTCCTACTTTCCGCTAACACACTAGCGATAGTCTAACCTACGAGAAAGACAAATACATCATTTTATGCTCGAAGGAGCTGACATTGTCAAGCTGTTTGATGACTCTCGTTACGTTATAATTTTTCATTTTAATTTATAAATATTAATTGTAATTGTGGTAAGTAAGTGCGAGAATCGATAAATAGTTCGACAATGTCAGGTCTTTCGACCTAAATAGTTGATCATCTGAATGCAATATTTAGCATTATTTTCACACTATTTAGCATCTTCGTAGTGAATTGGCTTAAATTTAGATGTTACAAATGTCATAACTTTATAAATAACCATTCTCTAATTTTTTGTTTACCGTTTTGTTTATTTATTTATGTTAATATAAATAATCCCATTGATTATGAGAGGGAATAGAATAAAAAAATATATTTGTCCCAGCCAGGAACTCCTGCTATCCGGGCCAGCGTCCCAATGGTGTAATGGAAGCATACCGGCCCAGAAAGCAGGAGATCCGGGTCCGAGTCCTGGCTGGAACATATAGATTTTTTATTCTATTCCCTCTCATAATTTGTTTAAAATTTACGTGGGATAATAAACCACAACCAAATAAATATTTATTAATATATAATATGTTAATAATAATGTTCATAATTTTGGAATTGTTTCATTCTATAAAATTATTTTAATTTAGAAATAGTTTTCTAATTTCAAATTTTTTCACTGGTATTATTAAAAAATTTCTTTCAATTTTCCATTGCAATTTTTTTTTCTACCGCGTCCACATGGAAGTAATTTTATTTCAGAATAATTTTTATTTGACTCAAACTTAAAATATTACTATGGTGGTTCATTCTAAAAAAGAATAAGTTTTAATTCATCATTTCATTTTAATTCAAATCATTCATACATTTAAATTCGAACTTATTACATTGTGCACTTTTTATTCCCATATTAGGGATGGTAAGTTTTTCTACTTCTTAGTAGAATAAGAGTTAATAATTTTAATTTTTATACTTCTCAAATCGGGAAAGTTAAGATTTTCAAGCTTTTTAAAGTATACCATATGGTCCAGGATCCAGGTTTCCAGATAACTGCCGTCATTGATCAACTTTGTTTGCCAGAGGTTGCTATCTTCCATGCGCAAGGTTGCTGTGTAACTCCAGTTTTTTAAAATGTTTTAATCAATAACCCATCCTGTATTGAGTTTCATTACTCTAAGCAAATATGCATGCTACACTGGAAAAGTTTTTTACTTAAAAAATTACTTTTGAGGTAATCTCCTACTCCTATTCAATTGCTAAATTCTATTACTAAATTTTTCATTAAAAGCGATTAGCAAAATTTCATTAAAAACCAATTAATTACGGCTTAGACCGCAAAGTTAAATATTTCCGTTCAGGTAAACCACCGTTCCTATTTCATAAATTTCATTGATAATGCTTTAAATATATTTTTCTAATAAAAAGTGTTGAGATTCGTAATTTTAAAATTTTATATCAACTATATTGGAGAAACATTTTTAACGCACACATGTCAATGCAGGTAATCCCTCATTTCTATCGGGCCGATTTCGTTCATTAACAAATTCATATTAGTGGCTATCTTTGGGTCTCAGGTTGGCAGGATTGGAGAAAATATAGATAAAAGTTTCAAAGGAATGAGAGAACGATTTCAATAGCTATATTTCTTCTTAATTTGCTCGGAAAAAAAAAAGTATTTCATACATTTTCTTATGAGTATTCCTAAATTAACTTCAGTTAGTTTTATAGGATATGTTGATTAATTGCAACTAAGGCTGTTAATTAAATGCGCAAACAAGGCTGTACTTATTTAAAAAAATGATTACTTCATTTGAATGTGTTTTTTTATACATCATAAACTATTTATTTAGTTTACATTTGTTAAATTAGTTTCTTCTTTCACTTAAGGTAATCACTTTAGGATTATGGCATGACTTGTGCAATGTTTTAAAATTACAACTGACTCTACATAATAAAATTTATCATTAAGATTCTTTTAATGAATGTGCAATTGATTTAGATAAACATACATGAAATATTATAGCAAATAAATAAATATAAAAATATGAATTTGTTTGTTAGAAATGATTCGTATTCTGAATTTGAGGTACATTAGACAAAAATATGAATTAATATATATATATATCTTAAAAATTTGTATATATAAATATNTTAGCTACCCTTAGCTATCCTTAGCTACTTCTTAGCTTAGCTATCCTTAGCTACTCCTTAGGTACACCTTAGCTACTCCTTAACTTAGCTATCCTTAGCTACTCCTTAGCTACCCTTAGCTATCCTTAGCTACTTCTTAGCTTAGCTATCCTTAGCTACTCCTTAGGTACACCTTAGCTACTCCTTAACTTAGCTATCCTTAGCTACTCCTTAGCTACCCTTAGCTATCCTTAGCTACTTCTTAGCTTAGCTATCCTTAGCTACTCCTTAGGTACACCTTAGCTACTCCTTAACTTAGCTATCCTTAGCTACTCCTTAGCTACCCTTAGCTATCCTTAGCTACTTCTTAGCTTAGCTATCCTTAGCTACTCCTTAGGTACACCTTAGCTACTCCTTAACTTAGCTATCCTTAGCTACTCCTTAGCTACCCTTAGCTATCCTTAGCTACTTCTTAGCTTAGCTATCCTTAGCTACTCCTTAGGTACACCTTAGCTACTCCTTAACTTAGCTATCCTTAGCTACTCCTTAGCTACCCTTAGCTATCCTTAGCTACTTCTTAGCTTAGCTATCCTTAGCTACTCCTTAGGTACACCTTAGCTACTCCTTAACTTAGCTATCCTTAGCTACTCCTTAGCTACCCTTAGCTATCCTTAGCTACTTCTTAGCTTAGCTATCCTTAGCTACTCCTTAGGTACACCTTAGCTACTCCTTAACTTAGCTATCCTTAGCTACTCCTTAGCTACCCTTAGCTATCCTTAGCTACTTCTTAGCTTAGCTATCCTTAGCTACTCCTTAGGTACACCTTAGCTACTCCTTAACTTAGCTATCCTTAGCTACTCCTTAGCTACCCTTAGCTATCCTTAGCTACTTCTTAGCTTAGCTATCCTTAGCTACTCCTTAGGTACACCTTAGCTACTCCTTAACTTAGCTATCCTTAGCTACTCCTTAGCTACCCTTAGCTATCCTTAGCTACTTCTTAGCTTAGCTATCCTTAGCTACTCCTTAGGTACACCTTAGCTACTCCTTAACTTAGCTATCCTTAGCTACTCCTTAGCTACCCTTAGCTATCCTTAGCTACTTCTTAGCTTAGCTATCCTTAGCTACTCCTTAGGTACACCTTAGCTACTCCTTAACTTAGCTATCCTTAGCTACTCCTTAGCTACCCTTAGCTTAGCTATCCTTAGCTACCCTTAACTACCTTAGCTATTCCTTAGCTACACCTTAGCTTAGCTATCCTTAGCAACCTTAGCTATCCTTAGGGGACTAATAGAGATTAGTTTTAGGAATAGCTCAAGTCCCCTGCTAAAGGTACGGATAACTGAACGGATAAGGTAACTGAATATTAAGTAGATGGCAATACTAGTTAGACACGTCTTTCTTTCAATGTTGTAAATTTGTACACCTTAATAACGTTGGAATATTAATGAGACATTGTTAAGCCATTTTCCCAGAATGGTCGCTCGAAATCTGGCCAACTTCCCACGTGAACAAGGAGCAAGGAGTATTGCTACTGTGTTTTAATTGTCCTAATTCCGCCCCAACAAGCATGCTTTCACGTGGCCAACACTTATTCGGTTATTTGCACTCGCGATTAATGAGCATGGCACTTGTATGGACGATTCCAAATCCTCTTTTACTACTAATTTTAATTGAAGAATTTTGAATTGAAAGGGTTCAATTGGCGTCGCCCGGTCTCAGAAGATTTATTTTATTTTCTTTCTTGTGCAACTAATATACCATTCAATTGGTGAAAAATGAATGACTGATGGTGCAAAATAAACGGCTGGGGAAGTTATAATGGGGGATATCAATAAGCTAGTACTAGGCTTGTAATGAAAATTACAAATCGCTGAGGTAAAAAATTTCGGTTCAGGCATTGAACCGTTGTGTCACCCCCTTAGCAAGTCGGTAAGACGGAAATGAAAATGATCTTTGATTTAAGCTTGCACTGAATTTTACGCGGAGAGGGATCAGGTTGAACAACATCACTTGTTATCACCTTACGATTGATGGATTTACACACGGTTCGGTGATCTTACAGGTGTGCCGCTGCGTCAACATCGACAAGCTGTGCGAGTTGCTAGGATAAAAATGAGCTTTGTCTTCACGATAATTTACTCAATTTAATGGATGAGAGGGCGAGACGAGAAACATACATAGTTATGTAGTTATTATGATTGTTTGGTTATTTGCTGATGTCAATCGAATCAATGAGATGATAGGCAGAAAAAATGGAGGGAAAATTTAAGTTGAAGATGATAATATGACGAGGATCTCTGTCTCTATTATCTCAAGCTCTATAGATATGACAACTCTGAAACTACCGTTCACGCCCACCCATTCATTCAAAGGCACAAAGTTGTATCGCATCCAGAAAAAAAGTGCTTAGAATACTGCCTGGTAATATAGAATTAAATATCAAATTTTAATAATAGTCCTTTGGGGACCAATTTAGTCTTCAAAAGCGCTCAGTTAGAAAAGAAAAAAATAATATGTGCAGTATTGACGGTTACTTGGTTTCTATTTAACTTACTTGTAAGCGTAGAACAGGCTGTGGCTGATTTTCAAGAACCAGTTGAGTTTATTTCCTGAATAACTTAATATTGATGGAGGGAAATTATATTAAAAAGAATTATTATAAACCGTTTCCAATGAGAAAAATGAAGGTAATATCTTAGACAATCCTTTCATTATACTTTGATCAAAATTTGAAATTAAAATGAACATTCTTCTCAGTTGAGATTACATCACTGCCTACCAAATAAAACGGAGCCTCCTACTTATGAATCGATATATTCGAAGTGGATAAAACGTGAATGAAGCAGTGTCAAGGCCATTCTTTAGGAACAGGAGGTAACAGTGATTGGGCCGCTCCTGTGACCCGCCGCCTGATCACAGTGATCAGTGAACAATGTGCCCGTCACTTGCTCCAGGATTCCAGGTGAAGGACACAGGGGACGCATCCATCTATTCCGGAACCTTTGGACTGACTTGAGATTGGCAGAGCAATATAGAGACATTTGGAAAATTACTCGGAACTTGCTGGGTGGATAATTGTCAAATGCTGTTAGTAGGTGACTTGTAGAATTGTATACTCTTATTAATTATATTCTTCATAAAACCATTTTTAATTTCCTATTGTCTCTCATTAACCCTCTCCCCATTCATTTTCTTCTCAGTTAGCTGCATAATTATTTTATATAGAATCAGAAAATCAGGTAGAAAAAATATCAGCCACACAATCTTTCTTTATTATTATTATTATTACACATCTTTAATTATTTTAGAATACCCTACTTTATTTAGAAAATTCAACTAAAAAAGATCTATAACGTAGGAAACTAAGCGAATTCTTCCATATCCCAGTTAATGAATATTTCTATTTTTTTTTATATCACTCCGGTATCCCCTACCCTTATAGAATATATCTTTTATCAATAAACAAATCTAGATTCGGTTTATTTGCTCTACACAAAAAATTAGGCTCGTGGCAACAAAAACCATATATTATTCCCTTTTGACATTTAACTCATTTAAATTAAAAAGCGATATGCAAAATTTCATTACAAAAATAACGATTTGCAGTTTTTTGGCCGTAAAATTAAATACAACACAGGTAAACTCTTCTGATAACTGTTCAATTTTGATGTGTCTTAAAATTTTTTTTACCAATAAACTATGGTTTTTAAAATTAATTTAAGCCAAAAATTAAGTCCATTAAATCGAAAAATCTTTTTATGCTCACACTTGATATTTCAGGCAATCCCTCTCTCTCCTATATGTACTATTTTGTTACTGAACAAACTTAATCTTTCAATTTATATTTGAGAGAAATGTAATAAATTTCATTGAGTAAACCAGTCTAATTGCGGCGTCTTGGCCTTAAAGTTAAAAATTTACGGTTCAGGTAAACCCCCACTCCCAACAGCTCACTTTCACTGTATTACCTCTGAAATATGTATTCTATTAATGAACAAAACTGTGTTGATTCTCATTACACGGGGGCGCCGGGATAGCTCAGGGGATCCGTACGGGTCTCGCAATCCTGATGCCGCGGGTTCAAATCCCGCCCAGGTCAATCTTTTATTTATAAATGGAAGGTTGTCCTGAGCCATGGGTGTTTAAAATAGGGTGGCAACCTGTAGATAGCCCCTCCCTCCAATGACCCTTAGTGGTTGCAAGGGAGGCTGACACAGAAAAAAAAAAAAAAAAAAAAAGATTCTCATTACACGAAACCAAATATTAAGATGCATAGGACGAAAAATTTTGTGGCACGTACTAGCACTTGAAATTACACGCCACCTTCTGCACAAAATTTTTCGATTTCGATTTGTTATTATATTATCAGTTTGCACTTAATTAAATAAGCCACCTTTTTCTAAAAAAAACAGACAAACAAACAAACAAAAAAAAAACTAATTGCAGCTTCTAGTCCGTAAAATTACAAATTTACGGTTCAGATAAAATCCCACTTATTTTTTGTTTAATTTCTCTGTATAACTCCTTAAATAATAGAGTTAATTTTTTTCTGAATGTTGTAATACGTTTTTGTGTTTTTACCTACCTATCTAAGATCAGCCTATTCTATAAGAATACATATTTAACTTCACAGTTCCTAATTACATCACTTTAAAATATTTTTTTACCTGCATTTGTGTTGTAATCGTATCTCGACGATCAGCCGATTCTCTAGCGTGCATGTCTTGACTTCACCCGTCATAATTACATCAATTGCAGCGTGATTTACCTGTATATTGTGTCGTAAGAGTACTTCGGTGATTAACCAAATCTATAAGCATCCATGTCTTAATTTTATAATTTTTTATATTCTCTATCGCTGGTTAACTTGGGTTCCTCTCTGAGGATGGGTTACGTCCCGGGATAGACGAGCAAGGACAACAATGTATTCATCAAAAATTATAGTGTATAGAAAATGTACAGAATAATTTTTNTAAGGGCTTTATAAAAATTAAATTTCAAAACGGGACATTCCCTTTGATTTAGAGTTCAAAATTTCAAAAAAAAAATGTAAATATTGCACACAAAAGAAAATAGATAATTTATATAAAACGGCTATATTAAATCCCCAAGTTTGTTCTCTTGTTGTGGTTCTGACTGCCTGAGTTTTAGGTTTATAACCAATCGGATCATATTTATTATGAATAATTTAAATGTAGAACGAAAGATATATTATCATGATAAAAAATAAAATTTTGTACTCATTACGTTATGTAATTTGTTTTGTATAAATATATAATTATATGGACGATTAACCGTTATAAATTTTATAACTATAAATTGGCCTTCATTTTAACCCTCTCTTCTGCCTATCCTTGATAAAAAAATTCATGTCTAAATTTTAAAAATGACAAAGGTTGTTTGCTCTTTGAAGTTTTTTTAAATAATTTTATTTAATGAGTTATACATTATAAATGTTAACAAATTTAATTTTAAACCTATTAAGCTTATAGTTATTGGGAGATTTCCCATAACGATATCAAGCTATTCATGTGCTACAAAAATTTATGCTATTCATGTGCTAAAAATTTCAATAGATCACAGATCCTACATCGGCATTTAGGGATATCTCAAACTCTATATTTGGAATATTTGTATATCGGCTTATGTTCACGGATTTAACGATGAAGTTCAAGAATCTAAGTTACGCTTCCAATTCAAAGTCTATAAAAGCTACTAATATATCATTTATTAAAAACATAAAAAATTTTAAAAAATCATTCCAGCAAAATGAAAGGCATATCTTACCTTCTTGGAAATAGCAACTCGACAACTTGACGAAGACAGTTTGAAGCTCATCGCCTTATTCCCCAGTAATTTATTGTAGTATACTGCAAATTGTTTGGAAAGGTAAAAAAAAAATAAACACTACACATTCATCCTTGTTTTATTGAACCAATAATTTACACCCTATTTTGCTAATGGATGGACTGTCCCATAGAAAAAGACTATGCATCTATTATCTACAATTTGATTGTAATAATAGTAGCATATACAATTTTTTATACTTATAAACAATTTAAATATAGTTTTATTTTAACAAAAAGACTACCCGACAGGAACTAATTCTTTAGGAGCTTTGCTACCAAATTTAACTAATTTCAAGTATATCATTCTTTAAGAATTACATCCTGTCGCACTGTGAAAGATTAACAATTAAATTATTTACAGCTCTTAATATTTTCTTAAATATTATATATATAATGTTTTTATAGCGTGACGTATTCCCATAGGCGATTCAAACGAATCCACCAGAAATAAAATAATAATAGTAGACTCCACAAACACCAATTATACAAACAATTAAATTTGTATGCATACATTAATGTTACATTTTCCCTGCTTAAAATACAATACATTTATTTATAACAATAAGCCGACAAGGAGGTGATTACGATGCATTATTCAATCTTGAAATCCTATTTTCTTATTATCTTTCTGATTATAAGAATAGAATTCTTTTGAATCTAATACTAGATATTATTAATGTACATTAGCATATTAAATTATTTATTTCTTCATATTAGAAAATTTATTTACATAAAATTCTTTTAAAATCTTTAAATTTTTGTTTACAATTTTAAATTTTCTAAAATACAAATGAAGCATTTGTGTAAATTATAATCTAGCTTCTCGATTTGATCTACATAAAATACTTTCTTTAGGGTTTCATTTTTAACATACATTATATCAGTTAAAACGAATCATTTTGAAAACAATTGTTTTGACATTCTTTATTGAAAACTAGTGAAACAGAAACAAATCCTTTCTTCTTAATTAAATTCGAAAATATTTAAGTAATTTTTAACATGTTTTTTGGTGTGAATCTTATGTATTCTACCTAAAAATCACTTTTATTTTAAGAAGATACCAATAAAACCACTGTGCAAAGAGGGACCGACTATTAAAAAAAATAAACTATATTAAAAAATCTTTGCTTTCAACATATGCAACACTTAAAATTAAGGCAATGAAATATTAAAAACAGCCCTTATTCGTATTATAAGAATATGATAAGCGTCGACGATTTTTCCTGAAATAAAGAATAGCAGAGGTCATAAGAGTTGGACATCTATGATTAACAACTCAACTTTTGTGGGTATTAAACTGCATAAAATTATATATAAATTAATTTTATAACTTTTAACATGTCACCTGAAGTGACGTCGTACGATTCTATAAGCAAACATATTTTAACTTCACCTGTCATAATTACATCACTTGTAACAAGTTTTGGAACAAAAGCAAGCTTCCATTTTTTTTATTAATTTTATTTCTTTTAAGAATTCTTTAGTATTATCTACCTGTTTTATTTATACGTAAGCAGTTAATTAATAAATTATATGTGCTTATTATATGTGAAATGGGGAGTAATGAATAAATAGAACTTGTGAAAGTTTGTCGACAGCTGCTAAGCAAGTAATTGATTGAAAAAATTTATAGGAAGAGACAGAGAAATAGAGAGATAGACGTAAGTGTCAGATACCTCTCTTCAGTCCATGGAAACAAACTATTTTCGGACGAACTGGAACTAAGATTTTTAAATTGAACTCAATTGGTATCAATAACCGGAAAAAAAAATGCAACAAGAACAAAATAGAAATAAATTTTAACACCTTTTAAGAGAAATATACTATTAATTGAGTAAGTTAAGTAATACATTTGACTAAATGAAAAGAATCGATTTCATTTTTGATTTCGATTATTTAATTCGAGAAATTAAAATAAAATTACACAAGTATGATATAAATGTATCTCCTAAAAAATGTATTATTTCCTGGTGAAAACCCAATTGAAAATTGTCTCCGCTTAGAAATTCAAGCCTTGGTAGGGTGTCGATCCTTTCGAAAACCGATTCTTTAGACGGCCGTTTTAGTTTATTGATCTTTTTTTTTTTTGCTGTGTTAGCCTCCCTTGCAACCCCTTAGGGTCATTGGAGGGAGGGGCTATCTACAGGTTGCCACCCCATTTTAAACACCCATGGCTCAGGACAACCTTCTATATTAGAAATAAAAGATTGACCTGGGCGGGATTTGAACCCGCGGCGTCAGGATTGCGAGACCCGTACGGATCCCCTGAGCTATCCCGGCGCCCCTTTATTGATCTTTTACACTAATTACCTATTATCTATGACTGACACGTCATATGTCTTATTTTTAGAAAATTCTCCTGCTAAGTAAGGTAGATACTTGAAATTCCTTAACTTTCATAAAGATAGCCTACTTTAAAATATGCCTTCAATTAAGTCAAACAACTTGTAAATTAAAAAGTCAGACGAGGGGCTCAAATCCCGGGGAAAGTTTTTGTTGATAATATACAGGTATAAATACAAATAAATTAATTTCCTGAGCCATAGAGGTTTAAATGGCATGACAACCTGTAGATAGCCCCTCTCTCCATAATCCTAAATAAATTAATTTCCACTTAAATATCTCATATAATCGACTTGGAAATAAAAATGAAAGTATAACCATTTCAAAATTTAAGTATATTGGAATACAACTTCAGTTGGAAACTATAATTTTCATTAGTAGATATTTTTATCTTGAGGACTAAAGAAGTCAGTCAAGGGGATCCTGGTGACATGATTTCTACTCTCGCCTTCATGATAGCCCTGAAGATGACACAATATAAGCCGAAATATCGGCAGGTAATTAAAAAATACGCATTTTTAAAATTTTATTTTTTGGATCAACCTTGATCGGACCCCCCCCCCCAAAAAAAAAACATTTACTAATAATCTTTACGGTCAAAAACTGTCTATTTGAACTCATAACTATTATTATCTTCTTTAAGAAACCTAATATGACCGAGACAGGGTTTCTGATTCGGTCCCACGTTGGCGGAAGGTGAACTCTCATTGTTACACAAGTATCGTGCGTGACTCTTTCAAACCAGAAGTTCTTTCTTATTGATCTTACTTCTCAAGCTTTAGTGCACATCGGTGGAATGTAGCTATTGAGAACGTCCCAGTGACAGGAAAAAACATTCAAATTATTTGTGAATTAAACTAAACATAATAAATGAATTAGATTGGATTTACAATAATTTTTTTTCTTTTTTTTCTCTTCATATTTTTTTTTATGAAGTGTTGGCAATGAGAAGGTCACGAGGCCATTTCTTATTCAGGCGACGTAGTGGATTATCAGTATGGATAATACTGAATAGAGTTTGGGCTGAAGAATTGGGATGCATGGAAAGGCCAGAGTGGAATTTATTAAAAAGGGTTGTAATGATGTCTTTAACTAATGGGATTTTAAGGTCATTGTGGAGTAAGGAGTTTGTGACGTAATAGGATGTATTAACTATGATTCTTAGGATTTTGGATTGAAAGGACTGTATTCTTTGGATGTTGGATGGTTTAGCAGTTACCCACAGTTCGACTCCATTCGTCCAGATGGATCTCAGTAATGTCTTATAAATGGTAAGTTTGTTGGTCACAGTTAAGGTTGACTTGCGGCTTAGTAGCTTGTAAAGTTGTCCAAGTCTCCTATTTAGCTCCTGTCTTTTGATTTTTGTATGCGTGTTCCATGTTAGACGGGAGTCAAGTTGAGAGCCTATGTACCTGACGCAATCGGAAGTTGGAATCGGGAAGTTGGGAAAGTAGGCAGAAAGTCTGCCAGGTTGTTTCTTCGTTAGTGTAAACGTAACATGAGAGCATTTTTCTTCGTTGACCTAAATGCGCCAGCGCTGGCACCAACGCTGTATGTACATCAGATGCCATTGGAGATTGTGCCTGGCAGTAAGTGAGTCAGCATCGGTAGAAACGATTGCTTGGTCATCTGCAAAGGTTGCTAGGAGTGTGTTAGGATGTACAGTTTGTAAAGGATGGAGCCAAGCACACTACCTTGTGGAACTTCCGCTTCCACTTGGTAATAGTCGGAGTAATCTAATCCTTGCCGGACCATGAAGAATCGATCAGTTAGGTAGGAGCGAAGGATAAGGTAAAGGGTGCTTGGGGGGATGGATTTACATTTGAGCTGTAGTCCACGATGCCACACCCTGTCAAATGCTTGTGATACATCGAGGAAGGCACCAACGCAGTACTGCTTGTTCTCGAAAGAGGAAGATATGCAATCTACAACACGAAACACCTGTTGGATCGTGGAGTGTTTGGCTCGGAATCCAAACTGCGGATTTACAATAATAAAAAAAATTTCATTCAAATATATTAATAAAAAATCCTCAGGAATAAACTATTGTCTTTCTCCTGGAATCCACTATAAATATAATTAGAACATAATTAATTTGAACATTAAAAAAATGAAACATTTGCAGAATGTCATATCATAACACTATATCAAAATACTCATTCTTCTTAAATATTAATAAAATAACTTCACTTAAAAATAATATATTTACTGAAAATATAATTTAGAAATGAGGATCTGCTTGTAAGGATATAACAATACACAAACGAATCAAGTTACAACCATTAAGCAGTGCTACGACAGAACTTTCTTCCAGTATTGATAAGCTGAAACACATTCGCCTGAACTGGCTATGTATTGGAAATTACGAATGTGGACTAAGGGAACACGTGCTAAGCTTCCATTTGGTATACCTATGATTTGGCGATAGCCCAAAGATCATTCAAGTGATTGTTACTTTTGTATAGTGAAAACATCGGGATATAACAAGTAAAACAAATGTAAAATAGAGTATCCTAGTTTACCGTCAGCTATACGCCCAGTGCCGCATTCAGGCGAAGTCCCTGTGCCAGTTTTTAATGAATTTCCCTCTTTGGAAGAAGGGGAATACGGATATGGTGCAGATAAGCGATTCATTGTTAAAAGATACTGTTAAAGACTTTTTTTTTAGAAATGCACGAGCATTGAATTACTCCGAACTTATCCTGAAACCCTTGGAAAGCTTCCAAAAGCTAGGTTGCAACATGAGCATTAAATTGAAATTTTTACACAACCACCTTGCTAATTTCCCGGATTCACTACAATCTTGTTGTAGTGAGTGATGAGCAGGGTGAGCGTTTTCATCAAGGTTTGAGGGTCATGGAAGCAAGGTATCAAGGTAGATGGGACGTACATATGATGGCTTACTATTGTTGGAGCAACTAGCGCGATTGTACGCAAACTAAACACCCCAGAAAAAGCTACAAACGCAAATTTTTATCTTAATTTTTTAGTACTGTTCATTAATTAAACAATTTTATATGCATGAACTCGCAATCTAACTCGTTTTACAATTCAGAAGATTTTTTAAAAGATGAATTAAAATTTGAATAATGGTGAATATATGTATTTTTACTGAATGTATGACGATATTGGCTTGAAAATGTGGTTTAAAATTAACTTTTAACTACAGCCACTGAACTCTTACTATCTTATCTTATGCTAATATAAGTATCTCATACTTATCTTTATGATCGTTGTATTGAATTTCCGTATTTTTAAAGTAATTATGGTGGTATGTTATCCGCGCAGTTCGTATGTAGTCTTATTTAAACATAAACTTTTTTTTTAGAGATTTTATTTGAGTGGATGAAACTTCAGGTTTTACTGGATGAATGGGAACAACTTGAGAAGCAAGGTTTGCCAAAAAGGAATATAAAAATGGGGTAAACTATTACCCCTTTGTACTTCCAAAGACAGAAATGTAAAAAAAAAAATTATTAATTCTGCTTTGTTTTTGTTCGATAATACTGTTTCGCTTTGGGAATTTCCAGGTCGCTAATGAAGCTCCAATCTCAGTAAAAAGTGAACTTTAACCAGTTCGTGATCAGACATTCAGCGTTCCAGGACCGCCTGCTCACGACTACAGAAATTAAATGTCATCTGTCACCAAACATTCGACTTCGGATAATTTAGAAGATATCTAATGAAAATTTTTAGTTCCCACTTATTTTACAGGTATGGTACCGTGACACAAATTTTGAAAAAAAAAATTAAATTCTTGTCCAAGCGTATAAAATAAAACAAAACATACGGATTAAAGTGTTACAAAAATATATATTTGTACATAAAATTTAGAGCTAAAATACTAAGCTATTTTGAAAAGTTTTATATAGGCAACAGAAAAATTAAGAAAAAATAAACCGAATTTGGCATTTTTCGTTCTTTTTTCAAACTGTTGAATGAGATTGTTAATAGCTAATTAGGAGAGAGAAGGAATGAGGACTTAGAAAAGGATTAAATATAATAAGTATTACTATTAGCAGATGAAAAATATCTTAATGTGTGGAGAATATAAGTATAGAATACCATATTATAATGTTGATGCAAACTTTTATTTTCTCCAGACGAGAGAAATCTGAAACTAAAACCTACTTCTTATTTCTTTATCTAAACAAAGCAGAGATATTATAATATAAAACATCAGTACCGAAAACATTTCAGGAAATCATATGGAGGAGATGGAACATTTTAAGGATGAACTCGAGATTGGACTGAACGAAAGAAAGAAAGGCAGATAAAAGTTTCGAAGGCCATGCAGATTGAGCTGCAAAATAAACTAAACTTTATCGGTCTTAATTCGAGTGCCAATGTGAATGATTTGGAAAGTCCCTTGATCACAGTGACTTATAACGGTGATGATTTACTTTCTCTAAGGCTGTGATAAGAAAGATTAGATAAGGAAGATTTCTGTCTGGGGTAGTAAGATTTTTTTCTGGCTCACTTTGCATTTCTTGTAGAGAATTTAACGTGTTATTACATACCACAGTTAATATCATTATTTAAAAAAGAAATATCGGAAAAAAAACGAGAGTCTAACAAATAGCAGAGAATGTTAGCTTCTTCGAGCATAAGACAAATCGTCTTACTTGGGGGTTTAGGCTCGGAGTAAAGTGTGAGGAGTAGAAGAGATTATCTCTTCTGCCTTGATGGTGTAAGGGTCAGCATATATGCCCGGAAAGTTGGAGACCCGGGTTCGTTTCCCGATTAAGGTAGTAAGATTTTTTTCTGGCTCCCTAGTAACTAGTAACTTTAGCCACTTCAGTCTGGATACATATCTTGCAGGTGACAGAAATCCTAGGGCATAAACCTTCGCCGTACGACCTCCAGAAAGCCCAATCTTTCTGAGATCGTTGGAGACAAGCGGGTAGGAAGGGGCCCAGTCAGAGGTTACCTCACAGACCCAGATCGGCTTGTGGTTTGACCCGGAGGAAGCATCGCCTCTCTCTCGCCGTATTATGTCGCGGGGTGTTCCTGGCTCTCCCGCCTACACCGGCTAACCAGCAAGTAGTCGCCACTAACCACAAATGTCAACTCAGTGGAAAATCCCCACACGTTGCTCTAATTGTGTTATTAGCTCAAACAAAACAAGGAACCAATAAAGTTTTACCGGGGATCTTGCTATCCATATTTCTTTATCTTCAGAAAAGACGTTTTAGTGAATGTTTTAAAGGCAATGTACTATTGAAGATGTTCTTCTGATGTGATTTCTTCAAGTCTTCATCGATACCAACTAGCAGGAAAAAAAAGGCCATTTTAATTGTGCGTGAGTGATTGCTGTGTCACAGGTTCACGAAGATCCACGAGTTGATGTTGAAAATGCAAATCCAGTTTTTTCAACAGCTCATCGTAATTGCAGCGCTCTGCCAAGTGTATTGCTCTGAAGAAATCTCAAAGCATCGTCTCGCACGACCTGGCAGAATACGGAAGCCGTATCAAAGAGTGTCATGAAGCCTTTCTGCGGCATCATTTCGTCGAAGACTGGACACATATTGCTAACTGGAAGGGTTAGAGACTATCTTTGTCTAAGCTATCTCACACACTATACATGGCTCTCTCTCTTTATTATTACTATGCTCTGAAGAAACCCTGAAATGCTGGTCTAAATGGCCAAAAATATTGGTAATAACAGAAATTTTATTTTTGGTTCTTGAAAGCTGAAATTCATTAGATGTTTTCTTATTTGAAGACCAATATATATGCCTTTTTTCAGTTTAGTATCACTTAACTCAGGAAATATTTCTTTTAGGTACTTCTTACCTTCTTCGTCCATTGCTTTGACAAAGTTTTGTTTTGTATAACTCCTAGCTTAATATGGGGAAGCTGAAGAATGATCTTTATTGATTTCACATGGAGGTTGTATTTTATATTTGACGTACCTGTTACAAAAGAAGTTCTCTGGGGCCATCTTTCTTGCTGTAGTGCTCACTGATTGCGCTGCTATTCCCAGAGGCGTAATTACCAACAATACTTCGTACGACTCCGTTAAAGTCCCAGCAGTGTCCCTATCACTTTCAAATCCCCACAAATATCCCAATAATGCTGTTAAACGCTTAGGCTATTTAAAATAGTTGCTAAATCTTCATGTGTTCTGTTCATTATAACTAAATGGACTAAAGGGTTAGATGGTAGTTTACGCGAATCATAAAGGAAGACTGCTTATATGTTATTTTTTGGCGAATTTTTAAAATACACCACTCTGAAGATACATATTCTATATTGTTGTTTTGTTGTTTATTTACGGCGCTCAACTGCTGAGGTTATCAGCGCCCTCCATATTTTATAAATAAAATAAAGTTTAAGTTGATCCATCGACACAGACCCCATCCCGACGGACAGAGACAGACAGAGCATATTCTATATTGAGCTCATTCATTAATACGATGGCATATTCACAGTGGTCTTTCTATTTTATGATAACCTGAATGTGTAGTATGGTGTTATCCGAATTGTGAAATACGTGTTTTCTATCTAACATGATCCACTGTTGAAGCCTGCAACATTGAAGCTTTTCCGATTTCCCCTTTGACAATCCGATGTACCGTACCAAATCATTTAATTCCCTTTGAGTTAATAAATGAGGACCACGGGTAGATGGCAAAATGGTAGATCACAACTGGAAAGTTGTGGATCAGATCCTGAAGAAGAATAAGAAGCACATTGACCAAGTTTAACGGTGGATTCAGTATAGGTAGTTCTTGCCCAGGAGGAACTAGTCGGAGTGAAGGCAAACTTGGATAATGAATTTTGTCCCTTTGATTTTTTTTTTAAATACCTTCTGTTTCTGTGAGGCAAAATTAACATTACTTACATGATCTGTTAGTTCTCTCCATTGGAACTGTATGCTAAGCAGATTTTCTATGCTTCAATAAAGAAAAATATAAATATGAGCAAATGAGAAAATTTAATTTACAAGCCGAGGAAAATAATGAAAGTAAAAGTTACGTACACTAAAGCTTGTTATAGTCTGGCCAAAAAAGAGGAGTGGGAGAACCAGTAACCACTAGTTACATTCGTAAATTTCTTCTTTATTACTCGTTTTTCGTAGAAATGTCACAAATTTTAGGACATTAACGTTATATATAACGAATCAAAGATATTTTGATTATAAATTTTGGTCCTACTCTCCTCACTCTATATCCTTATATGTAACATCACTACTATAGTCATTTCAAACACCATATAATAAAATTAATATATTCCGTACACCTAAATTTATCTCTGCCCTGAACAGATCAATAGTTAAGTCCTTTATGCGGTAAAACACGATTTGTTTTAAAATGTTTACTCAATCTTATTATCCAGTATTGATTGTGTAAGTACTTTTAGCATTAAATACTTATTAAGTAAGTCAATTTTGAAATTGTGGGTGTCTTTCTATACACACACACACACACAAAATTTAATATTTAATCATATATATATATTTATTTGCGTGTGTGAATAATGTAATGTCGGCGTCCAACTAAATTAAAGATAACCCGCACATTTCAAGTGTATTGAGGGCATAACAAATTCATACCCCTGAAGAATGAATTGGTGTAGTGCTGAAATTAGAGAAAAACATGTGAAAAGAAATCCCGTTACGTACTTATAGTTATACAAATAAAGTATTTAATTAAAATAATAATAAAAAAGTATACAGTATAACTCCTAACATATGGCTCTCCCAAAGAAATCTTTTCCCATGAAAGTAGAATAAACTAAAATTTGAAACAATAAATACAAATTGTAAAATTACTTAAGTGGTTTGAAATTGATTTTTGGAATACTTAATTAGAAAATTAAGTATTCCAGATATGTTTAGATGATACATGAAGAGAAAAAATATTTGATTGGAAACGGTCCATAGTTGATATAGAACGTTTCTAACGATGTGATATTATANATCCGGAATATAGAATTTAGTTAATTTATCTTAAAAATGAGGCGACTTATATCTGATATTAATATTATTAAAATATTTATTAACAAGTGATTCTTATAAACATTTTATAGAATATCAATGTAAGAAACCTTGTATTTTACTTTTATATATGACCATTGATTTTCTGTGTATATTTGTAAATATTATTATATATATACATATATATTTGTGTATGTGTGACCATCAGTTTGAGAGTTACTTGTTTCCACTAATTAAACTTTAAATAAAATATTACTTACGTTACACAGGCAGACACACACACGCACGGACGAGTGCACAATTAATTAACGCACAATTAATTTAGCTTAATCCAATTTTAAGTTTTATTTTATTTTATGATATCAGTTACAATTTGTGAAAAAAAAAAATCAAAGTGATGTGAGAGGAAGAAAAACATATTTTAGAAGTGAATTTTTCACCGGATTTGAGGAAATTCGAAGACAAAAATCTGTAATATTAAGAGATCTTTGGAAATATCTATTGCTTAATAGATAAGCTATGGCTTGATAAGCCATGGGAATTGCAGTCTTTAATGATATTTTAACCGCGAAAAATTTGAATATAAAACAAATTGTATGTATGATAATTTCCAAATCTGTAAAGCTGAAAGGTGATTTAATAGCATTAAAATATGAAGAATTGTCAATTAACCTATGAACTTAAAACTGTCGTAAAAGAAAATAATCAAAAGAATATAAAATAAAGGCAGCGTAATGAAACTCCTTGCGCAAAAGCACATTTCAAGATTCTGCATTTCATTAAAAAGTCCCACGAAATGGTATTTTTAATGCGTAGACTGAGCAAAATGAAGAATTTAATAAAATTTTTTTACGATTGGTGTCATTAAGAAGTGTAATAGAAGATAATTTTACACCTGTTATTGAAGGAGTAAAGATTAATAAACAAATATTGTAAACACTTACAAAGGAATCCTGATCAAAATCCAGAAGGAATGTGTTAAGGTCTTTAAGAATCTGTGCGGATAAAAGTTCGTTCTAAGTTCGTCAAACCCCAGGTTAATGAGCTTGGAATGATATCTCGAATGATGGCTAATGACAAACAATTAATGAGAGGGACAGATAGATTTTTTTATTCTATTCCCTCTCATTAATTGTTTAAAATTTACGTGGGATAAAAAACCACAACCAAATAAAATATTCATAAGATGGCTAATGATGACTTCAGGCACTATAAAACGACTATTTTTTTAAAAATATTTCTGCAAATTTAACATTGAAGGACTAGATAGATTTTAAGAAGTTCGAAAAATAATTTTTGAAACTAGCACTGAGGCTAGCATAAGGTTTACTGGGTGGTAAAAATTAGTCAACTACTTTTCTAGAAAAGAATAATAGTTCGATCACTTTTGGAATGGTAAAGAATGCCCATAGTTCACCGGAACTTGATAAAATCACAAGCTATGGAAAAAGTAATGAATAATCACTAAAGATTGTACAACTTAACGCAAGGTAGAAGCTTGACCAGGTGAAGTCTGGGAACATAAACCTATGTCCTTGCTGTATAGGAACCACTAACCAGCATCTTGACTAAAGGGAGGTCATAGAACTGCTGAAACATATATTTGTTAATATAGAACTAACCGGACTAAGCATTGACTTAACATTAGTGTGAGCCAAATTATCTTTTCTATTCAACGAATACCTTACTGAAATATTGAATAGCATTTGGAAAACCATATTAATTTTGTGGGATTTAAATGCACTTTACAAGAACTAGGGGTCTAGCAGCTCTAATATTAAGGATGTAATGGTTGGGGAAGTGAAATGGACTATCAATCACGGTGGAGATATGTATAGACATGTACGAGATAGAAGAAGGATGCTATTGTTCAACTGATGTAATTCGATTGCCTGTGATTGACTCAAAGCATGACATAATCGGACTGAAACACAAACCATTATTGATTGAAGGTAAAATACTGGCTATGATTTTTATAGCAGTGATGATATGGGTTACAATAAAGGTGACTGACAACGGTCAACCAGGCACCGATTTTACAACCCTTGTTCATTAATATAATTTATTACGGTCATAAAGATGTGTTTTGTACTATAAAGCATTGGCCTCAAAGCCACTCTTGTTGCTTGGTGACCTCGCTATGGCGGTAATTAAAGAGCCGCATCAGTCTTGCTCTCTGAAGATGACGTACTTGATTGTGTAAGTAGTTCGGAGGATGTGCCGTATGATCGTCATCCATTCAATGCAAACAGAGCCTTCCCAACCTTGGCACCTTTCTCTCCTGGATCTCTGTCCCTAGGGAGATGGGACTCCTAGCCTTGGCCATTCCACTATACCTTATATAACATGCTTATTGGTTTATTATATCGTATATCCTTATGTAAATTGATCAAACAATTATTTGAATTTTATTATTTCAAGATTAAAAAAAAAAATTAGTGTTATATTTCTCATATAAGATTCTGCTTTGATATCATAAGTCAGAAATATAACAGTAATATAAATGTTTGCCCGATGCTAGCCGAACTTTTTGAAATTTCAAGCCACTACAGTGTGGCCAATACATGCAAGTTAGACTTAATTTCTTTTAGGAAATAAGTCTAATAAAATTATACTTCTTATCTCCTTGGAAACTAATTTATAGCATGCTATTGATTATTTTTAATGAATAAGATTTATAGGAATAATAGAGTCCTCGTTTCGATTTTGAAAGGCAGGATTTAATAAATTACTCCATCAATGACAGGAGATGGACAAAACATCATAAAACTGAATCCTCATTTAATTGATTTATAATATCCTGATGAAGAAACCGTTTATCCATTACAAAATCTTGCGTAAAACAAATAATTGATTTCATCTTCTTTATGGATTGCAATTTTTAGGCAGTAATAAAAATATGGAGAAGTAGAGCAACTATTGCTATTGCATTTTTAAACGTCAATATCTTTCTCAAGGCATTTAAAAGATTTATCGGGGCGCCGGGATAGCTCAGGGGATCTCAGGGGGTCTCGCAATCCTGACGCCGCGGGTTCAAATCCCGCCCAGGTCAATCTTTTATTTATAATATAGAAGCTTGTCCTGAGCCATGGGTGTTTAAAAAAGGGTGGCAACCTGTAGATAGCCCGCCCCTCCCTCCAATGACCCTTAGTGGTTGCAAGGGAGGCTAACCCAAAAAAAAAAAAAAAAAAAAAAAGGTTTAAGAACTTCTATTATCGCTCTATGCAATAAGAGCTTCTTGCAGCTTCAATCATTCTGAGGCTTTTTACAATATGCCTTGCTTTCCCGCCAATATTTTTCGTTCAAACATTAGAAAAATGAAGAGACATTCTATGAAAAATAATTGACACCAATTATGTTTTATTTAAAATCATGACAATGTTGGTACTCTCTTCTCCCTCTATTCATGAACATGGTGGAAGGGAAGTTCTCATAACATATTTTTTTTTTTTAGATACATTATCTTTTTTTTTACATTAACTTTTTTTAATACATTAGCATATATTATATTTTTTAATTTCTATATATGTGTTGGGTGTGTGTTTTCATTCCTTGATGGCTTCTTCCTCCTCTACTGAATTACGATTTTTCTTTAACAATAATAATAATAGAAAAAAAAACTTAAACAATGGTCGAATATCGGTCTTCTGGAGTTAATTAAAAATATAATTAACATTTAAGAAATAATACTCATGTAGAATGTCATATCTGAATTTACTTAAACACTTTTGCCTGAATTCACTAAGTATTGGGCATCCCACTTTAAAGTAGTTTTATTTTTATTTCAATTACACATATTACACTCGTAGATTTCATTTAAGTCCCACTGTGTAAAATTTAAATGAAAAACTCATCCCATGCTTTAATGTTTGATTTCATAAAATTTAAATTAATAATGTAAATTATTATTATTAACAACTGTTATTGTTCTCTTACATAGGCCTAAATTTATCAACTACTTTTGTGGAGTCGTTTATAAGCTATCCGTGACAGACTATTGTGATCCTTTCTTCAATATTCTAATAACCTTCTAGACTTGGTTCTTTCTTAGTTGAAAAACCTGCAAGATATTTAACGAAGTCACCTAAATCTTTAAATTTTCATGAGTCATATAATTCCCACAGCTTTCCTACGCTTCTTCATTGAACCACGTAACATACTCTGGCCTGTCTATGCTCTTCGGAACTTAAAGGTATGCTCCCAATAGCTACTACACTCATGATATTGGATCCATATTTACATCTAAATCTTCATGTGATTGGGGTTAACTAGTTCTGTAAATTTCCTTCTGTTAGCTATACTCATGATGTAGGTTTATTCTTTTGGCAAAGTATAAAATTTTATTAAATACAGATTTTTTTTTTTAGGGAAGTTGTCTTTTCTATGCAGTTGATTTAGGGGCTGCCTTTCGGGAAGGAGAGATATTGCATCAATATGTACGACTACCATAAATAGGTAAAAGAAATGGACTTTACTGTTATTACGGATTGTACTCTCTATCAGTATTAACTCATGTAAATTCAATGAAATTTATGATTCGAGGATTTTCTCAAATCAAGGAGGTTGAAATTGAACATTTGTTCAAATTATTGATAGGAACAAATAAAATAAAAAAAAAAAACATTGATACAAAGTTCGACTTAGAAGATTGATAAAGAGACACGGCTTTCCAAAGCCTAGATAGTGAAGAGTCAAAGCAAGGTCGGAATGGGTTATACGTGAGAGAGGTTATGAAAGCTTGCATGCGCTGCTTGCGAAAGTGGCAGGCTATTCCGCCGGAATCTCCCAGTGTTCGCATATCGCATAAGACCCTGGAAAATTTACAGCCGACGCAAGAGCGAAATCACACATAACGCCCCCGACAGCCGATAGAATGTCACGAACTTAGAACTTTCTGATGGAATCAAGGAAATCAAGTTATTCTCTATGACCGAATTTCGAGATTCCTCTTTAACTTTCTGAGAATTAAGCAGAAGAAAGCGTCTAGGTCCTCGATTTTTCCCTCAAGTCAATGTGTTATGAGGATCTAGTACACCGAGAACAAACTGTCTTGTGCCTTATTGCGTAATCATTCCACATCAATTGTCTCTTCGCTAAGAAATTCTGTCTGTCAGTTTTTTTTTTTTTATATAAATCTCATGACCTTTTTGTGACTCAGATCTCTGGATTTAGAGTAATAGACTTGATTACATAGATACATTTTTGGCTATGTAATTGATAAATGAACCTCCCAATAGGTCATAATACTTTACATTTTTATTTAGAAATATAGTGTTCCCTGATTTTTCGAACTTCCTAATAATATGGAAAGTAAAATATCCACTACTAAAAATACATTTTAAATTTTTGTGCAATAACTGTCATGAGGCTCAATATATAAATTTACTGTATGCAATAAAATTATTTAATAGTTATGAACAGTTATGAGTTGGGGTTATTCTGAACCGTAAATTTTTATTTTACGCCCTGGAAGCTAGGATTATTTAAAAAAAAATTAATTAATTCGTCCAATTTCTTATGAAAGTTGATTTTGTTATTGAGCGAAATTAGGCTATTAATTGTAGAAGTTACTTGAAAAGTTAAAAGTTAGTAATTAAATGTTCTTTTCGCTGTACTGGGCGTAATATTTAGTTAGGATCAATGAAACTTGTCAAAAATTTGTTTATTACAGAAGATATAATTTATAAATCTTTAATTCGTGAACTAAGATATTTAGAAAAATAGTTTATGCAGCTCCAGCGATTTGTATCTATTACTGAATATATAAATCATACACTTGCATGGATAGTTTTAAATGAGAAAATATGTAGGACTTCATGCTTGAATCAGTTTCCGAATTAGAATGTTACAAAAGCGTATAGAATGTTTAAAAATTGTAAAATAATTCTCTAATATGGTAAAAACAAAACACATTTTAGTTGAAATTTGTTCGGGTCCGGTCAAGATTGATCCAAAAATAATAATATAATTTTAAAAGAAAGGTATTTCTTACCCTTTAATCCAACGTTTCGGCTTACATTGCAAGCCATCTTCAGGTCTATCATAAAGGCGAGAGGGGACGTGTTGTCACCTTGATCAAATGTTCAGTCACAAATGTTTCTACTAATAATCTCTATGATCTAAATACACTATATTGTCCCAGGTAATTTTACCATTCAAGATGCATGGTTGAATTTGCTTGAATTTATTATATAATTCTTATATTATTTATAAATGTATTTATGTTATTTTAATATATATTCCTGAATATAATTCTATAATATTCTATAATTCTATAATGAACATTCTCTTTATTTGTGTTGTAAAAATTGAATATTTAAAATTCGATTGTAATTAATGACTGTTTGAGTTAGATAGATCTATTACCTTCTTGTAATTTATTAATGCTGATGATTATAGTTTTAATTCCAACTGTAATTTATAATTTCTTATTCCTGTGAGTTATTTAAAAAAAAAAAATGTTCTATTGCGATAGCAATCTTACAAAAGAGTTGGTTTATTTAACTACGAAACCATTGTTGTGAAATGGCTCCCACGATTGGTAATTATGCGCAGCTGTAATTAATTGTCCATAATCTCGAATGGAGTTATTTACTAATAATGGTATTTTTAAAGAGAAAACATAGGTAGAGTCCTAATGATCGAAGTCCTATAAAAAATCTGGAATTTTTCCTCGGCTTAATTAGGAGGAAAATTTGTTGAAAATATTGAAAGGAATGGTCAATCTTTCAAAGTAGATTCTTAAACATGGAGCAAAACGGATTTATATTCGGACTTTATGTAAGAGATTGACAAAACGAATATTGAGACGTAAGGAATTTTTCCCTATTTTACTAATACCTTTTTTTTTTTCCTATCTGTTAATTTTATCAAAAAACTAAAGCAGAAAAAAAAAACTAGTAACAATAACACTCCTTCTTGCAGGAGGAGAAATAACATAAATAAACAGATTTATCATGACAAAAGATTCTAGAGGTGTCTCTAAACTGTTTGGGAGGAAAGAGAGGGGAAAACATTTTACTTTGTTACATATTATATAAATATTTCTATTCAAATGTTATGAAACATAAAAATAGACTGTGATTAACACAGAAAGGGCGAGGGTTTATTTAATATTAAAAACTGAAAAGGGTTTATAACCCATCTTATAGATGGTAGAAGTAATTATTATTGATTTTTATCTAACTCTATACCCCTAATATTTATTTTAGAAGATAATCCGCCCAAAAATTTACAAAACGAATCCGGAATATAGAATTTAGTTAATTTATCTTAAAAATGAGGCGACTTATATCTGATATTAATATTATTAAAATATTTATTAACAAGTGATTCTTATAAACATTTTATAGAATATCAATGTAAGAAACCTTGTATTTTACTTTTATATATGACCATTGATTTTCTGTGTATATTTGTAAATATTATTATATATATACATATACATACACACTTATGAATATATATACATATATATATTATGTAACACATATGGGTAGAACCGTGAAAAAAAAGAAATAAAAATAGTGAAATCTAAATTTATCTAGTAAATGTAAATAAGTAACAAATACTGTATAGAATTGGTTGAAATTCCAATTTTGAGCCTAAAAATGTTTCTAGACTTAGCCCACATTCAAAGGAATTGTTTTTCTCTCAGTCTTGATTTCGTTAGAAAAGCAAGATAAAATCATTATGTGAAACACTTTTATAAAATATACTTCTCGGTTGCCTAATATTTGGGGGAAAATTCACATGCAGACCACTGAATCACACTTGGCCTGCTCGGGTCACACCAAAGGCTCTTGATATTCTGAATCTCATTATAAGTCGAACCTGTGTGACCTGTCGGGAGCCGTGACAAAATTAATGGTCACAAAGTCACTTATCAGCCACTCACACCCGGAGATTTACAACTAACAAGTAAAAATAAACCAAGTGCTCTTCAGAAGGAATCATTCGATGGTGACTAGATTTCGATTTTCTTCCTTGTAGCTTCCAAGCTTAACACTAGTCCCAGGCTCTTAGTAAGGAATGGAAACGATTACATGGCCATGGATGTTAAAAATAGAATTTTTACTACTGAACGGATCATTTCTCATGAGGTAAAGTAATAGGAAGCACATATCACAGATAAAAGAATAAAACAAATATCAGTTTTATGAATTTATTGTAGTAAGTTTAAATTTATTTATTTAGTTTATTTAAGTTTAAATTATTACATGTTAAACTGTCGCTACGACAACCAGATATAAGCAAGCTTTTATAAACAATATTCAAAATATTTCCAATTATAAAATTTTCAAATGGTAATGTTTTCTTATTTCAATGTTTTTTCTTAAGAACATATTTTCTTCAGTAAAAACGAGGTTTGATGTGTGGTTATCCATCTGATAACCTAAGATTAGCTTTCATTGGTGTTCTTCAATTACGTTATTATCATCGAATTGACCTCTTTCTGGAAGGGAGGAGGAATTGTAGAGGTCTGCCTGAAGGGCAGTAATGTATGTCCGAGACAGATATGAACTGAGAAAAAAGTCAAATAAAAAGCACTTTGAAATATTTTGTTTTCCCGAAAAAATAATGCACTTGGATCGTTATGCCTTGAGTAAACAACCAGTATGGGGTATGCCTCCTCCCCAGTAAATTTAAAGCACTAATTGATCCTATCTGGACTAGCGTATAGCATAGCTAAACTGTCTAGTTTACAACACGGAACTAGTGTAGTGCCCCATCTATACTTGGTGATCCTTCTGTCTGACCTACCTTGTCTTGGGTAATACACCAGCTGTTCTCTACAGTACTGCAAACACGAAAGACATAATCATGATTCCTAGTTGAGATTCCTACAATAATATGTACGTTACGTCTAGAAAATGAGGTTGGTCCTTCTGAAATTTAATCTTTGGGGCATATAAACCAGATGAGAACGGTTGATTATAGAATTTATGGAAAAAACAAGAATTTTATTTTTACGCCGAACAACAAAAAGTATAGGGCTAACATTTTTCCCAGGGTGTCCTCCATGAACTGGAATTATGGTGCGATTTCAGACATTATCCTGTTGCACAGGGCTAACGGACTTGTGATTGCTGTGAAATGTCAACGGATAACTGTCGACATGAAACTCTTCATATCGTCTACCTTTCTCTCGAGTTCTCTTTGAGGATCCTGATATGGTGATCGTGTATATGAAATGACCTTTTTTTTTATATGTAATGTCTTTAAATTACCGTCCAGTGTATCTTTTATTAAGGACTTTTACTTACAATTTTAATTTTGTTACTTTTGTTTTTTTGTGAATCTTTGAGTGGCACAGATCTTGGCAGCAAATGTACAGAAAGTTTCATCATACAGCCTGCAATTTTAAATTCTACTGAGTTAATTATAGCATTTTATTTTATAAGAATAAATAAATATATAAGATTTTTTGAGATAGACGAAAGTAAGATACTATTAAGCTCTTTGATGAATTAAATTCTATCTGCTCTAAATTCTACTTTTAAAAAATTCTGCTGAAAAAAGCTATGGGGGACGTTGTTCTGCATTCTCTAACCTCCAGGTCAGTAAGGTGAGCTCTCACGTAATATATTTACAGTAAACATTCCAGCAACAATTTAAGTACTTTCTTTTCCTTATTGCATTCCTATTCTTTAATACGCATGCCTCACCCTTTCTAACAAAGCTGTCTCTGGCCTTTGAGATGGGGGTGTAGGCTTCCATAAATCTCCAATATGAAAGTAGATAATCGTTTGGGATATAAAACATAATAATCATTTATGATGATGATTTAATCGGCTCTATTATCCTAAAGAAAGGATTAAAATAGCAGCACGAAATAGAGCCACTAAGGACAAATCATATCAGACATTTTAAGGGGAGGTTTCTCACCTTCAATGGTCGCTTTTTTGGTTTTATTTATAGTTTTCATAGGCATAAGTCTTAAATTTAATAATTATAGAAATAGTTAAAGCGAATAATCCAAGTTTAGATGCTTACAATTCTGGATTTTATTACTGGATGCTAATAATGATAATCTATCAGCAAATAATAATGATGAGACTGCGCTAATGACCATCAGCAATCCATGCGCACTATTTAAAAAAAATAATGTGATGATGTATACAAATATGAAATGTTATAAAAGTTATACACGCAGATTCAACTGATGATCGCATGAGACGAAACATATTATATATACCATATAGTAAACTAGTATAATAAGCAAATAATTGTTGCCCTTGCCAACCTAATTAATCCCATATTTCATTAATAGGAAATCAATGTTACAAAAGATATTGCAAAATTAAAGATCAGATCTAGTAAAATAAAAATATCAATTTGATTACACAATCTTGGCAGATGTTAGTGGCGATTTCCAGGACACTTATATATCAAGAATACATAACTACTGTAAATTACTTATTAACCAACAGCGTAACAATATAAATAATTCTGATGCCCTGTCTTGCTTTAATCTCAACAGCCTCCTCCTGTACTTATTTTTCCTTAGATTTTTTTTAAAAATAAATAAATCTTAATTTATTACATTCTGTTACTCAACAACTTGTCATTTGATGACGGATAAAATAAAAAAATAAAAAATAAGTATACATNTAATGTATAAAAATAATGTAAATAAAAGAAAAGAAAAATATATAATAAAATCAACAATAAAACAAATAAATGGTCATCACTGTGCAGGGAGAAGTGTCCCATCGACCCCACTCCTAATCCTTAGATTAACATTCTTTTTTTACCTACTATTTAACATATGAACTTCAATCCTATTTTCACTTTCTTTCATTGCCTCTTCTATCCGTTTCACACTACAACTGTACTAACCCTTCTTTTCCATTATTTTTAATATTTAATTATTAATTAATTATTTATTAGCCAAGTTTACCAGATACTCCCTTCCACTATTATTCAGTGCTCATATATACTTATATACATTTTTAAATATTTCACAAAAAAAATTTTGTATAATACGATATATGTAATTTATGTTTTAATATACTTTTTTCTTTTTATCACGTACCTCTACCTATCGTACCTAGTAAATCTAGGTCACTAATTTACTCATTCTAGACTGCTATATAGACCTATACTGTTTGTTTCACCAGAACAAACCTGTATATATATATATGGGGATCTTTCTGCTTATCCTAGCTTGTTTTGTTTAATACACCAGTCATTATCAACAGTAGTGCTGCCCTAGCAATGAACGATTTCTTCTGCTTTAGATCTTTGTTGAATTTCGTATGATAATTTATAAGTTGCGCCGAGAAAAAGGGTTTTTATTCTTCTTGCCCTGCTGTCTAGCTGGAATAGTTGCTGAAACAGTGGGTCTAAAACAGATCCCATAAGTACCCCTCTATTTAGTTTATATTTTTGGGTTTTTGAATGAGTCATTCTCTGATTGAGTGCTAAATACGCCATTGTTTGATAATTTCCAATAAGCTTGCATTACCTCGACCCATTTCCTAATATCTCACCAATGTACGATTAATGAATAACAATATTCTGGTTTACCAAGTCAATAGTTTTTGAGCCAGGGAAAGTGATTACAAGCTTTTCTTTTTTATAAAATTATTTCAATGATATTTGTATCTTTTAATATCACGTTTAATTTAATAATTACATTTTTTAATTTAAAACTGTTTACCTAAATAAAAAGTTACATATTTAGTTTTCCAAATATTTAAGAGGAGATTATTGTGTAAATTTCATCTTGTTTTTAATGAAAAGCTATCACTTAAATACACTTCAATTTTCTAGGAAATTCAACTTCTTTAAAGCAGAAGTTAAATAATTTAGCCTAAAGGATTTTTATTAAATCATTTAATTCCTTAATTAGGACGTAGTTAAGAAAATGTAAGTTACTATAATTTTTTCTATTTAGCTGTGTAATTATTTTACTGAATTCCGCTTCTGTAACTGGAGTAAAAAAAGAAGCTTTCAAATACTTTTATTTTATTTTTTTTTTTTTTGTGTAATCTTCCGAATTTTATAATTCATAATGTCTGGTTTTTACTTTGCTGATATCAGAAGACACAAGAAACAGATAAAAAAAAAATTGCCAATTTTTTATTATTGAAGATAGTTTCACTTTTTTTCTAATCATATGGTACCGTTATTTTTAGGTTACTTTCAGCATTTATTATATTACCAATATTTTTTTTTTATTTTCATAATTTTACATTTATAATATATTTTTGGCCACTTTTGCCACTCCGTTCTTATTTAAGTGGAAAATAAAATTTTCATCAAGAGCAGTATTTTTTCCATATTATGTAGAGGTTGAAATTATTTTTTTAATATTGCGATTCCAGAAATATTCCATAATTTATCTAATATTTAATTATTTGTTTACAAGAAATCTGATAAAAGTGTTTTCAATATTTTATGCACACTTTTTTATTTTAACAAAATCAGAAATAACTAACGAAATAACATCGATATTAAATATTTATGTTTTAATAATAGGGTATTAGGCCACATTTAGACTTCCATTTTAGAAGTAAATTTACACTCCCAGATTAGAATAAAAAATTTACATAATCAAATCTTTATAAGTACTGTATTTTAGAGCGGTTCCCTAACGGTAGCATTAAGACAACCTATAATCATTGTCCCTTTAAGATTCATCACCCTTTTTCCTTGCTTCAAATATGTGAAAAATGCTCTAAAATGTCTTTGTATCTCCCTTGTGATGTCATGGAGAATGGGCCTATTATCATTGAAATGCCATGTCATTTTCCCTGAGTGAGGACCATCGGAGGAGTACAGAAACGCTCTGACCTTACAGAGCAAACAAATCGTGCCCGGTGCTACACCCACGTTTCTATGAGATTTACCAGAGATATCTCTGACTCCTCTTCTTAAGCGGCCAATTAAATTCTAATCATCCCAAGTTACAACATGTAGCTAGCAGTCCCCTAAAGTTCTTCTCTAGAGAAAATTTCCTACTATTATTTTATTTTAAATTTCAAAAGGAGAAAATGTCTAGTAGATCTAGTAGGAAGCTCTTTGAAAAATTTCGTTTTTCCAAGTAAATAATTCACTTTAATCGTTATGCCTTGAGTAAACCACCAGTAAGAGGTATGCCTCCTCCCCCTTGTAGCTTCCAAGCCTAACACTAGTCCCAGGCTCTTAGTAAGGAATGGAAACGATTACATGGCCATGGATGTTCAAACTTACTACTGAACGGATCATTTCTCATGAGGTAAAGTAAAAGGATGCACATAACACAGATAAAAGAATAAGACAAATATAAGTTTTAAGAATTTTTGGTATTAAGTTAGTTTTAAATTATTACATGTTACACAAGTCGCTACCTCAACCAGAAATAGGCAAGTTTTTATAAACAATATTTAAAAAAATTTCCAAATTGTAATGTTTTCTTATATCAATTTTTTTTTCTTATGAACATATTTACCTCAGTATAAATGAGGTTAAATGTGTGGTTATCCATTTGATAACCTACGATTAGCTTTCATTGGTATTCTTCAACTACGTTATTCTCATAAAATTGACCTCGTTCTGGAAGGGAGGAGGAATAGTAGAGGTCTACCTGAAGGGCAGTAATGTATATCCGAGACAAATATGAACTGGGGAAAAAAGTCTATTAGAAAGCACTTTGAAAAATTTCGTTTTCCCAAGAAAATAATTCACTTGGATCGTTATGCCTTGAGTAAACCACCAGTAAGAGGTATGCCTCCTCCCCAGTAAATTTAAAGCACCAATTTACTCTGTCTGGACTAGTGTATAGCATAGCAACACTGTCTAGTTTGTTTCACCAAACGGAACTAGTGTAGTGGCCCACCTATACTTGGTGATCCTTCTGTCTGACCTACCTTCTCTTTTATATCTACAGTACTGCAAATACGAAAGACATAATCATGAGTCCTAGTTGAGATTCCCACTATATTATGTACTTTACGTCAAGAAAATGAGATTTTTCCTTCTGAAATTTTATCTTTGGGGGGAATAAAACAGATAAGATTGTTGGTCCTAGAATTTGTTGGAAAAAAAACAAGAATTTTGTGTTTACGCCGAACAACAAAAAGTATAGGGCTAACATTTTTCTCAGGGTGTCTTCCATGAACTGGAATTATGGTGCGATTTCAGACATTATCCTGTTGCACAGGGCTAACGGACTTGTGATTGCTGTGAAATGTCAACGGATAACTGTCGACATGAAACTCTTCATATCGTCTACCTTTCTCTCGAGTTCTCTTTGAGGAGCCTGATATGGTGATCATGTATATGAAATGACCTTTTTTTTTTTTTTTTATGTATTCTCTTTAAATTACCGCCCAGTGTATCTTCTAATAAAGGCTTTTAATTACAATTTTAAAAAGATTAAATTTTATTATTGTTATAAATACATTGTAATTCACTTATATATTACCAGATAATAAAGGAAATATTTTCGGTCTCTATTTTCTCTCCTCGCATTCCTTGCAACTAAAAGAGAGCCATTTTCATAAGTTGTTTTTCGTCTGAAGTACAAAATGCCGGCATATTGATAGAATTGAATCTATTGAAGGGACTGGTTTCCGGCATATTACGTCAAATAAAAACAAACAAAAAAAAAAAAAAGATAGTGTATAAACTAAAGTGAACTTCATACTATAAAAGATCTTTAAATTTTTAATGTACAAGTATAAATAATTGTTCATGGATGAATTGGTTAATGGCTGAAATGGGTTTTGGTAAAATACGAAAATGAAAATCTTTATAATTTTTGGAGTTGCGAAGAAAAAAAAATACGAGACTCAAATATGCATATTGTAATTTTACAATTTTAATACTTAATAATATTTCCACGTAAAAGAATATCAAGAAAAATTAAAACCTTAGCAAGAAATAGCATATCAAGAATGCAAGTTTGGTGGTTGGTCAAACACCTTATTTTTAATTTAAAAATAAATTTCAGTATTTATAATATCTATTGAAAATCATTATATTAATTCAATTGTAACTGAAATCTGACATGGTACGATGCTCTGGGCTGGTTTAAATACTGGACTCCTAAGCCAGAGGTCCCAGATTCTATGCATAGTTCGTTTTTTTTTCTTTCTGTACTTCTGTTTGTAATGTTCAAGAGGATTCCTAGTGTGCTCCTAGGTAACACCCATTCCTAATTGGGAACCTTTTCTATTGTGTGCTGCGGGTCGAAGTTCCCCTGATGCGAGACAATTTTATTTCTTTTAATCTGATATCTGAGAATTTGGAGTATGTTTAGAAAAAACTAAATTGAATAACCGTCAATATCTTGGTTATTATTAGTATTTTAGTAAAAAAGATAAAATGAATAGATAAATGTTAATATTATAAGAACATAATAGGTGAAAAGTTTATTTTTCTGACTATTAAGGTGCATAATTTTTTTTCTTTTCTAGAAGTAAAAATGATTACTTTATAATTTATCTTACATATGCTGTTTATCAACATATCAACATCGTGTTTATAAATACAGTAGAGGACAAATAAAAGTGTGAAAGAGTGCCATTAGTGTATACAATCAGCTGTAGACTCAAAATATTGACTTTGGGTTTGAGTTCCTTCTTAGGAAGACTTTGATCAAGAAATAAAATACTTTCCAGTATCATGAGCGTTTAGTAAAGTGCAGATAACTTATCTCATTAACTAAAAAACTTTTTTTTTACATTTGTTAATTCTTTAATTTCATTATTATCAAAGAAAAAGCTTGAATAACAATTATTTGATTTTGTTCACGTAGGCTTCGATGGTCGTCAGAAGTATTTACCGTTTCTTCTTCCGGGTTGGACCGTGTCAAATTGGTGTTATTTGCCGAGCTTTCGCACATCATTCTCTTTTCAGCCCTGAAGAAGCCATCACATGATGTACGAAAGCTCGGCAAATAACACCAATTTGACACGGTCCAACCCGGAAGAATAAACGGTAAATTATTTGATTACTTATGACGATTAAAGTTTGTTTACATTTAAATAGAGGGCATTTAATTTTTACGATAAGACTGTAGAATGATAATACTTCATTGCAGCTTCCACTCCATGTAGGAGAGGAGATGCATTTCCCCGCCGGTAGAGTGCAGCACGGTGCATCCCGTTAGCGGAGGACGACCCCTGGCGACCTTGGCTGCTCCCTTTCACTCGGCTTATGTAAAAACGCAGGGGTGAGAGATAAGCTGTCCGTCGCTCCTCCACTTCTTCTTTCTCGTCTCTCTCTGCATTATCATAACAGCGGGCCGTTTCCTCCCACACGCTGACTCTGCACGCCCTCCAGGACAGCGATGGATATCCACTCCGACATCTCGCTTCTCGCCTCGGGATTTCGTCACTCGGGATCTGTTTTGGGTTATCGATCCGCTTAAAGCGCTCTCCTCATACATCTTCTTGGACGATTTGAAAGAGGAAATCTCCGGAATGAGATAAATATAAATAAAAAGAAATATGGCTAGATTCAAAGTTTACATAATTATTCTGAAGTCTTTTATGATATAATTTTTACTCTAGCTTTTAGCTTTTAATGCTTTGGAAAGTCTTACTAGATTTAGTCTAGAAAGTTATCGACAAAAATAGCGATGAGTGAGTTTTTTCTTTATATTCTTTTCTTTTTACCAGAAGCAAATCGTCTACTCTTCATCCTGGAATACCTACAGAGAAAATGAACAGAACATATTGAAACGTGGCCTGGATTTAGGCTCAGTTAAGTTTCAGTTTAATGGACCTAACTTCACATTTCCAACTGTAAAAGTTCATATTAACTACATTACAAAAATAAAAAACTGTAGCATGTAGCTCAGTTTTTGGCGTGACATAATTTTCTAAATACAAAGTATTCTATTTATTCAGTAAAAATGGTCAAGTTTAAATTACAAATGACAAATAATAAGTATTAAATTTTTTAAAAATATTTTCTTCAGTTGACTTTTATCGGAATTGGAAATTTAACTGCTTAGAGAGAAATATAAATAAATAAGGCTTTTTACACGGTTTGTTTGAATTTTAAAGCACATACTTTTTGTAATCTTCAGGCTTATATGTTAATTCATTATACATAATAGAAATTTTAAAAATGCATTTCAATTTTTTCTGCTGAAATTCTTTATATTGTTTTAGTTAACTAAAATGAATTAATTTCCTTTTAATCCATTTCTTTAGGTTTTTTAAATTAAATGCTCGTAATAAAAACATTTTATAATAAATTAATAATATAAAAGGAGTTTATAATATTTGTCCTAATAGCACGAACCATACTTTGATTTGATAGCTCAATTTCCTTCAAATGAATCTGCCGAAATTATTTTAGCGAATTTCGAAGGACAGATTTGTTGCAAATGTTTTTTTTAAATATTTTTTGGCTAATGCGATCCTGCTAACTAGACACAACGCAATGACGTATGTTTGTGTGAGTGTGTACCCACCGGGTTTGCTCACGGTCTACAACTTACAGTTATTCATTTTTTAAAGAAAATTTGACATGTAGCTTTCAAACTCGAAGCTACGATAAGCTCAGTTTATCAATGGCTGTAATCTGACTGAAGGGGAGAGAGTAGGAGGTTGTAGCAGAAAGATGAATTTATATACTTAACATCTTGTTAATTTTTTGGGTTTAGGTTTAGAAAATATGTATAAATTATAATAGGAGTGAAATGTAGTTTTCTATAGTTAAAGTTATGTAAATTTAAAAAAAAATCATCTTAAATTAAGAATGGTATTTATGAATGTTAAATCGAGAATGGTCCTTGCTGCAGAATAAATTTACCTAAATTTGACAATTGGGCTTTGTCTTTTAGAATTTTAAAATTACTTGTTTTTGGTTTTAATTTAATGAGAAGGGTGGGTTACATCCTTACAGAACAGCTTTTGTTAAGATGTAGTTACTGCATGACAGAGACTTAATGAGCATATCTAAATGTTATTGGCGACGTGTTTTCATGTTTATGGAATCATATCTTAACCTAAAGCAGTTACAGTTATGATGGTAGTTAATAATAACGGCCTTAGTTATTACGATATTTAGATTGGCTGTTAACTACAATTTTAAATAACTGAAATACAATTACTTTCGTCAACCTGGGGTTCCTGATCTCTTGCATAATGATCAGGGAATGGAGAATGTGTAATTTGGATTCTTTCAATCAGATCTGTCAATCTAAACTAAATTTCTTAAAGCTATAGCTTGTGAGTAAGTAGGGTGAGTGGATTCTCTGTGATTGTGTTCTCCTGGTAAATTTGCAGACCAGCAGGGCATCAAGCTACAGAGGAGAAGGTCTTACGAGACACCTATGTTTTGGAACTATTGACGACTCATTAGTCTAAAGGGACGACCTATTTGTGGTGTCTTTAGAAAAAAACACTTGCCTCTTGGGCAATTGTGCGCGGGAAATGTTAGGAAGAGTATTTTGTAAAAAAATTTTAGATTTGTAAAGAGGTTAACATTAAGTATTTTAGGTAGTTCCTCTCTCCTTCCTTTATAATCACAATTTACAAAAAAAAATATAACTTCATTACCACTTAAATTTATTGTGTTTAATTTTATTTTCATAAGTTTAAAATTTGGTTAATAGAGGTCACATTTTATTTTTAATCGAAAAGTTGGTTGTCGGTAATTCGCCACACTTACTAATCCCAATAACATATTTTCGACACTATCTTACAGCTTTACGTTTAAATTCTATACTTAAATTTTTGCAGCTTAAACAACTAATTGTGCCTATGAGTCGTCTAATTTTTAATTTGTGTTTCTGGTAAGCCCCTGCTTCTAATTATTCAATTTTATCAAGTGACTCTCGATATCGTACTTTTATAAGAAAACATAATTATATGAGTTCAGAGTTTACAATTAAATGTAAACTAAAACACGTAGTTTTACAGAAAAAGCACTTTGAATCACTCTCGAGCCCTAACCCCTATTAATCATTTTTAAAAATCATAAATGATTTCTTTTATATTCAAAAGTGGCATACAAACTTTCATTGAGAAAACTACTGGTAGAGGTTTCTAGACAGTTTAGTTAAAATTTATGGTTCAGGAGTTGTTTGACTCTTCTAATTGTCCAATAAGTCGTTCATATGCTAATCCTAAAGTCATTATTTTATAAATTTAAAATCTCTTTTGAGTTTCATTGCTGAAAAATGGCACAAAAAACAACAACAACAAACAAATAATTATAATGAGACTTTTCTCTGGGATAGGAAAAGGGGATATTTAGAGAAAAACTATTATTTATAACCGTAATAATAGCCTTGTTAGGAAAAATTGTATAGAACATATAAGATCTAAAATGAATTCTTCTAAGGTCTATGTTTCGTAATATTTTTTTACGAAAAACGCTTCTTGAGGAAGACATTTAAGTATTTTACCACGAGGGGTGAGCACTTTCCCCAGTCTTCCTTTCCTGGCATTCATTTGTAAAAAAATATATATTAGATTTAATAATAGTAGTAATAATAACGCACTGAAGTAAACCATTGTCGAATCAGTGAACCAACCATGTGGAGTTTTTAAGGTTTGAAGAAGCGAGTCTTCAAAAAAAAATTACAAGTAAATTATGAGGAAGTTTAATAAGTTAAGGAAGAACCTAGATATAAAAATATAGATTTGTTTAAGCAACCATGAGTCACAAAACAAATATAAATAGTAATTTGTTTTAAATTTACAAACATAATATTAATTGCCAAAGTTGGTATATAAGCAATCCATCAAAATGAAGGATATTTAGAACGTACAATCATACTAATTGGTTGGCCGAAGGTGGAGTTGGGCAAGAACTTTGGGAGGAATTTTTCTTGTTTTGTGGTCGGCAATCTCTGAGACTTGTAATCGTGATGTGATTCTCCCCGATTGGCCTTCCCTCCCCATCGGATCTGTTCAGACTTATATGAAGTCATCCTCGGCCTTCGGTGTGGGTAAGGGATCTGGCAACGTATGGCACGCATGCCTTCTATGAATAGTGATGCTTACATGCTACATGATTGGTGGGGACATTTTCATGCAAATCGAGAAGAAAATGGAAGAATTGAGAAGTTCAATTATAGTTTTCATGCATGACATGGCAGCTCCATGTAAAAACTAAACTGACACAAGCCCATCACAGACTAACTTTACTTTACCCTCTAATGAACATGAAATCCCCAACTAAACACTCCCTGAGCTCCTGCCCTGTCTGGTTCGGCGCCAGTAACAAGACCATCAAACGACTGGAAACATTTGAAAACCGCATTCTTTGCATGATACTCAATGCACCCTGGTTCGTAAGGAATCAGCAGATCAGGAGGGAACTGAGAGTTGAGCCCATCTCTTTTCACATCCAGGACCTCACCATGAACGTCTGCCGCTGTCTTCAGGAGCTGCCACCTTCCGTCTCGGAGCAGTCACCCAGCGACGCCTTAAACCTAGACTATATCAGCATATACTACTTTAATAATTTTATTGTATTTTTGCTTTTTCTTGTGTAAATAGTATAGTATTTATTGTATACATACCATATCATCCATCTTGTGTAAAAAACATTTGTTTTGGGCCAAGAATAAAAATATATTTCTTCTTCTTCTTCTAGTTTTCATGCTATTCATTGTGATCATTTTTTTGGAATTTTCTCCATATTTTAAGTTCGTTATCACGCACGCACGCGCACACACACACACACACACACACACACACACACACACACACACACGCGCGCGCGCACACACACACACACACACACACACAGAGAGAGAGTGGTTAAAGGCGTAGTCTCGAGAACTACTACTTCTTGGTATATCGGGGGAAGGTGAAATGATGCATATCATAATTCCTTTTTATTTATTTTTTTTTAAAGAAAATCCTGAATAATTAGGTTGTTTAAGTATGATCAAGACAAGGATGTTCATCTACACGAATGGGTTTCATGACATGCAGATATACGTATATTTACATACAGCGACAGATTGTTTTAAGACCATAGAAAACCATATGAAACAGTACTCTTTGGTTTAGGCCATTAGACTTTCATTCTGATAATCTCTGATGATGACTTCAACATGAGCAGTGACGACTACATAATGTAATAGAATCCTAGACACCGCAGCTCCTTTACGTCACAACCTAATGCTTTCTGGCCGACTGCGTCATCCCTTAGAAGTTACATCACACCTTCAGGAAAACTTCTTTATTTTTCCTGCACGCAATCCTTTTAAACGCTTTATAAGTACCTGAGATTGAGGGCTCAAATTTTACTGAACGCTTCAATAAAAGTTGGTAAACTTTGAAAACTTGATGACTTTTAACGGATTTTCTTCAAAGAAATCAAGCTAGAAATAGGGTCTGTTCAAAATTATATATATGTAATTTTTTTAAAGCTAAGTAACCTAACAAAATTTCCTAATTAATAACGGGCATAAATAGCAGTTACGGATGAACTTTAATTTACAGGCCAGAGAGAACAATGAGAGTAATAGGTAGGATGACTTTTGCTCTAGAGCGTTAGAGAGGGAGAAGTGATCACCCATCGCATAAGCATTTGAAAAAATACATTATATACATATATAAATATCTGTATCAAATTTTAATGAAACATATTTTTAGCTTCTTCAATGCAGGATCGGTAGAAATCCGTTGAAAGCTTCCAAAAGTTGCTTTATGGTTACGAATGAAACGAAAATAGGTATTTAAGCAACTTTGCTAACCATTAGAGTTATACATTATTTGCTGAAATCGGTGGGGTTGGGGGATTTTAGAGGGACAATAAAAAATAAAAAGTATCAATATTGAGAAAAATTTAAAATATTAATATTACCCTTATTTACAAATGATAATATGTTAATAACAAAAAAGATTTATAATAAGATTTGACAATATTCTTATTATTCAAAAAAGAGAGTTATATAAGAATGTAATTTCGACTAATGGGCAGGTCCTATTATTTTAAAATAAATGAACAAAATTCAGTATTTAAACTTTTTACTTCATGAATTTGAAGCTATTCCTTTTTAGTTGAAGTATGGTGAGGGGAAAATAGGGGGGGGGGGGATTGAAAATGTTACCAGAGGTAAAAGTGGTTCTACCTTTTACAATCTTTGTCCTCTCCTGCTTTTAAATTAAATATCAAAATTTACTATTATTTAAATCCATCCAATGAGACTTGGAAAATCATCTTTGATTACACAGCTCCTACGTGTGTGTCATTTACCTTAGTTCAAAATTGGCCTGTGACCTAATGAAGTTCATTTTATACAGATTCAAGTCATTACATAACAAAAAATTATAATGGGAATCAATTTAAGAAGAAAAACAATCTTTGAAAAAATTCAGCTTTTGAAAAAAGCTGAATTACCAACCATTTTAAAAGGAGGGCTAGCTTGTCCTTTTTCAAAGTTCTTAAACTATCCCTTTTGAAATAATTGAGATATAATTACATAATAGCCTACAGACAAAGAATTTAAGGGAACTTCGTAATTCTCTAATAGAGGGCTTTTGGATGTTTTAATCCAGAATTTTAGTAATTAGCTAAACCTTTATTCTGAGAGAGTACCATTTTCTTCGAGGAAGAAATTTAGGGCCATCAAAATTTGTGATTAAAACACTGCATGAGAAACGGGAAGAAATGGAAAAAAAAATCCTATAAAATATTTGCAAAATTGGAATTAATAAGATTAAACTAATGGGATCTTGAAAATGAAATAAAATACATAACAGGAAAAGCTTTAACTAATTCTGCGTAAAAAAATATAAAAAATTTCAAACAGTAGAATTTAAACCTATTGTTCTGCAGCAATAGTTTGGTTTTAAGTATAGCATGCCTTAGAGAGGTCAATTTTACTGCTAATTTATATAAAATTACGAAATGAAGGAATACAATTTATTGAATCTGATTGAAAATACTTATAGAAAGACATATTAATTTATTTATTAACCGATTTTTACAGATATATTGCCGATCTTTACCTTTATCGGTAACATTGTCTTAACCTTCTTTAACTGTTACAGCCTGTGAAAAGAAATTCGATTTATAGTGGATTAACTTAAGCGCCTCAAATATTTAAATTTTGGAACAGTATTACTTTGGACAAATAATTATTAAAAAAATATTGGATTGCATTATTAATAAGATATATTACAAAGATTACTGATTAAAATTCCTTGCTTTTTATTTTATGTAATTAAGTAACCAATACAGGTTACATATAATCTGATGTTTGACAAGATTTTGTGGCTAGTTTTTTGAAAAAATTATTTATAAATATATTTCTAAACAAGTCAGAATTGTTTATTAAATTGTGATTAATAAGAAACTCTTATAGTAAAAAAACAAATATTCAATTTATTATACATTTTTTCAATTACCGTACATGCTTTACTTTCACTTATTCTTATAGCTAACTCGTTGTGAAATTTGGAAAAAAACCTTTGTTCTAAATTTAAATAAATTTAAGGGAATGGAGAATATTTGTCAAACAATGGCTTCCCTCGGAAAAGACTCAGGGTTTGTATTCCTTTCATTCGGGAATTATCCGTATTTTCTAAATTATAAAGTAAATTTCCTAACTTAATTCTGACTAATAAAATAAGTTATAAATAAGGAACCGTACGAAAACTATGGAATTATTTATATGTAATAATTTGCGAGAGCTTCACTTATCAGGCTATTTGTCGGTCTGTACTTACAATCAGATTTTGGAAGAAATTAACACGGTAAAAAAAACAACAAAAAATCTAGTAAGACTGGACATACTCATTAAAAAAATAATTAAGTGTAACAAGAAAAATTTTAGAAAACCTATATGAGCACAGTTTTATAATGCTTTTTCTAAAAAAACAAAACAAAAGAAAAAAAAAACACCAGGGTGAACAAACCTCCAAAAGAGGGAACAAATTGTAGTTATACAGATGAAAAATTTCTCCTGAAAAAAAAAAAAATCTCTTAAAATCAAGCAGGAGGGGCGCCAGGCTAGCTCAGGGGATCCGTACGGGTCTCGCAATCCTGACGCCGCGGGTTCAAATCCCGCCCAGGTCAATCTTTTATTTATATATAGAAGCTTGTCCTGAGCCATGGGTGTTTAGAATGGGGTGGCAACCTGTAGATAGCCCCTTCCTCCATGACCCTAAGTGCTAACACGCAAAAAAAAAAAAAAAAAAAAAAATCAAGCAGGGAGGTCTAAAAGATACAATGCTATTCCAAACGCGCTTAGCACTGGCCAGATTTTTAATTCTTGATAAAATCTTCCTCAGAGAACAGTTCTAACACAGCATATTCTCATTATTAAGTATAAATATTGTTATTTTAAAATGATTAAACTAGTATACAATAAAATTGTTTAGGATTTTTCTTAATATTTTTACAGACTTATAATTATTGTGATAATTCATGAGTAATTTTTATAAAAGGATTTTAATATAGTTTTAATATTAAACTGATTTGCGAATGCACTATTGAAGGTTTCACCAAACCTGGGTTTATTTGACTCCTGTGTCCCTTAATGTGCATAAATACTAATAAAAAAGACAATAGGATTTATAATTTATTTGTTTATGGAGCAGGACACTTAGATGGGAAGCCCTAGATTCAACTCCTGAAAGCAATGTTCATGCAATTAAATACTATCATACAAAGTTGTAGTAAACTACTGTTACTTAAGTCTAAACAGTAAGAAAATTCAAAACTATAATTGAAAATTTAAAAATACTAAAGGCCTTTTATATTATTCAGTATTTATTCATAAGGAACTCAGTGTCTGAGGAAGTCATTAGAAAAGATTATTTGAAAATTTTTTCGAATCTACCACTGAATGTTAATTATAATAGTCATTTCTATTGCTAGATTTCTGCGATAAGAGGTGCAGGTTGAGGTGCTGGACTCCTGAGCCAAAGATCAGAGGCTCAATGCTCACAGTTCACAGTAAGTTTTTCTTTCTTTCTGTGCTTCTGTTTATAATGACCCAGAGATTCCTAGTGTGCCCCTAGGGAACACACAGCCCTAATTGGGTACCATTCTTCACTGAATGCGAGTAAATCAGGTCTTATCTAGTGTGCGAGGGCCACGAATAAAACACATCTTAGAACATTATGGTTTATCGCTTTTGTTCACAAATATGAAAAATCTTAAGAAAAATCGGAGAAATATGAATTGATTTTAACATATGACATTCGGTTTCCTGCAGTGAAAATAGTACATATTCAATTGTCACCTCTAAATTAACATGCATTACACTTTCAAAGTCATATACAGAAACTGACTCTTATATAGTTACTGTCAGCTTTCACATAAATACTGCTGACTGCTAAATCTGCAATTTTTTGCAATGTAAACCTACCCATCTTTGTTGCACTTGTCTTCCACTCTCTGATGTTCTGTCAGTCATCATGTTGCCGTAGGTGTTTATAACGAAGTTACTTTTTTAAAAAGTGAATTAGTGTTTTTTATATTTAACTGGCACTTCCTAATTGGGACTCACAGATGTTTCTTAAAAACTGTATCTTGTTATAAAATAAAACTAATTATATTGATACAAGTCTAGAATTTAGTATGTAAAATATCGTTCACTCTAGTCTCTCTCAGAAGCAAATAAAATTGTTCAGAATACTTAGGCATAGTTAATATAAACTCTTCATTAAGTGCTGTTGCATTTGAGAAAGGTATTCTGTTAACTACATGGACATCATTTATTATATTTTGTATAGCTCCCTTTATCCTATCTATCCTATGAAACTATTTTCCTCTTATCGTATCCTGTCATAAGAAGTCATAAATGCATTACAGTACATGTGTACCCCTCTTTAGTATTATATATAAAGAGTCACTAACAGGTGTATGTGAACTAATATCTTATAATTATTATTGTTAAATTATTTTTAAAGCATTGGATATATGTATTAATAATCTACTAGATGATAAAGAATTGGACAGTTGTATTTCTTTTGATTTAGGTACCCTAGATCACTTTGTAAAATATATCTCCTTAATTGATAAATATATCATATTTAATAGAAATCAATTCAATATTTTATCAGGGAATCGTACATTGACTGTTCATCCTGATGAAAACAGTTTTATTGTCTCTTGAAGAAAATAAATCATTGTTTAATAATTCATACTGATATCAATTCTTTGAAAGCAGAATATATTTACCATCACAAACGTCTAATGTTCATTTAAATGTTAACTTTTCTTTTGAAGTTATTGTTATAGAATATACATAAAATATAGAACCTTTAGATATTGTAAATGACGGGGAAGTTCATACTAACATAATAATAATTACAACTATGTATATTATTATTTTATATACATAGTTGTAATTATTATTTTTATATTTGATTGTTTTTTTTGCATACAAATTCAATGAATATTGTAAGAAAATTGTCAGCTTCATATTCAAGCAGAACTCTTCGACAACAAATACTTCACCTCATGAGGTACAACCTTACCCTGAACTTTCTCTTGCAGAGAAGAAGAAACATTTCTTCTTTAAAAATGTTACTTTTTTAAAAATTCTCTGAAAATGCATTAATCGAATGAATGTTTGAGAAAATAAATTATAGTAAGTACAACTTTATACTACTTATCAATTAAAAAAAAAATTGTCAATTATTAGGAGCTATTCTTAGCCCTGAGTAGTAACTAAATATTGGTTTTGGTTTTACCCTTAATCCCCTTCCTTAACCCCAGTAATTATGATTTTTCTAGTTTAAAAATTTCCTTAACAAGGGTTTTAGAGGGTCGCCAGAGTAGCTCATGGGAAACGTTCGGATATTGCTATCCTGACGATGCTGGCTCAAATCTCGCCCAGAGCAAGCTTTTATCGAAAAATAAAAGTTTGTCCTGAGCTATGGATGTTTATAACGGGATGGCATTCTGTAGGTAACTCCTCCCTCCATAACCCTAAGTGATTGAAAGGGAAACCAACACTTGATTAAAAAAGAAAAAAAAGAAAAAAGAAAAAGGATAACAGATATGTAAATGAGTGATTTAGGAATGTAGTTTTGGCGAAGAGAAGACATGTACAAGTGAATGCCGGGTTTATATAGACCCGTAGGTCAAGCAGGTAAGATGGCCGGTAGCATCGGGCCGGATATGTTCATCGGAGGAGCAGAAAGTCCACCGAGGTCAAAGCCGTTAAGACATAGAAGACTGGTACCTTGACCTACAAGCTACCCCCCACAGATTTGTGAGTCAGGGGTGTGCCTCACGCTGAAGACCTGGGCGCCAGGATCTAATTATCCTCTCTCCCTGCTTGGATTTATTCCAAAATTATATATTACATTGTTGCTATATTAAAATTGTTTATCTATTGTTTCAAATTTAATTGCTAATTTACTTTTTAAAAATATATAATTTATATTTCTGCTTTTAAAATGGTTTTGTATCTAAATTTGTGTATGTCTGTGTGTGTAGGTGTGTGTACGAATATAACTTATTGCACCTCAAGTACTACATAACGTAATGTAAAGTAGCACTAAAAAACGGAAAACATTTAAAAGAATGGATAACATATTTAACCCTAGATAAACTCCAACAGTCAGGGCGTAATAAACAAGATGTTGATCGCACTATAACCTTATCCTAATCATAATCCTAGTCAAGTTTCATCTGTCAACAGATGGCAAAATATTGCCAAAACACTCGCTAACATTACTATGTTATATAAGATAGACAAATTATCATTATACGATATATTAATGATTAATAGAATGTTTCTTTTAAGAAAATCAAGCTGTTTTAAATGAAATGTTATTTGAATAAAAAAAAAAAAAATTATTTCACGGATCCCGCATTTTAAAAGGTAAAAATATACCTTGCTTATTATCTAAAAACTTCTTTCTATTACAAATATATATTATTCTTTTAATAATTCATATAAAGAAAACAGTCAGCCTCAGAGGTGATGCATAATAAAAGAGGTTTTCCCCATTTCATTAAGGTGGAAATAATTAAAGTAAATTGGGAAATTTGATTTATAAGCCGGAATGAGTATGCAAGGTATGACTAATGATGTTTACTGGTAGATTATAGAGAACAGGTAAAAATATAATTTAAGTTAATATATATCCAGTAATAAATTAAAATTGAACAATTTTGTTCTTTATTTGTAATTTAAATCAAATAAATTATTACCATCAGCAGAAATTTAAGGCTAGGAACAGAAATTAAAGTAAGCTACCCTGCTGAGGTAGAGAGTTTTTTTTTTCTAGCTCCCTTGTACGATTCAAATTAAAGTAAGTTAGGTTTGCAAGGAAGTGCTAATTCATGTTTAATCGACCATATTTTTAGCTTTTTCAATCAAGGATCAATGAAGAGCTGTTAAAATTTTTTAAAAGTCACTTCATGGTATTAATGAGAATACGTTTATTTCTCTATAGAGAATATGCTAGGAAGTTGATGATAATATATATATATATATAAATACAAGTAGAGTGTATTGATATGTAATGAAACTTAATAAAACTTATGTCAAATGTCCTAACCTTTATATTAATAAAAATTTCATTAAGTTTAAAATGGGCTTAAGGCCTTAAATATTGCCTATGCAATAACATAGGCAATAATGTAATAAAATAATTTATTTTATTTATTTATTATTTGATTTCACGTAGGCTTCGTCGGTCGTCAGATGTATTTACCATTTCATCTTCCGGGTTGGACCGAGTCAAATTGTTCTTATTTGCCGAGCTTTCGCAAGAATGGTCTTTCTCTTTTCAGCCCTGAAGAAGCCATCACATGATGTGCGAAAGCTCGGCAAATAAGAACAATTTGACTCGGTCCAACCCGGAAGATGAAATGGTAAATACATTATTATTTGATTGTTCTTTTTATATACATGTACCTATGTGCCATCAAATTAGAAATTTTTTTATTAAGAGGATGTAAAGAATAAATACATTTATTACAACAAAAAAAAAGAAATAAAATAGGTAACTATTTTATTTAGTTGTGGTTTTTTATCCCACGTAAATTTTAAACAATTAATGAGAGGGACAGTTAGATTTTTATTCTATTCCCTCTCATTAATTGTTTAAAATAAGTAACTAACGATGTAGTTGTATTTTTTCTCATACATGTTTTGACTGTGTTTATTTTTCTGACTTGATTTCTCTCAAGCTAGCTCATAAGCGTCTTCATATAAAATTCGAAAAAGCCACTAGCAAAGCCCAAACTTTCTAGTGATGTGAAATATGTGTTTCTAATATTGGTTCATTAGATGATGAACTGTTGAATCAGGATTTCTTTCAAAAGTTAGAAGAAGGTTGGAGGTGGTTTTCCTGATGCCGAACTAAGGAGCCAGGTTTTCTGAATGGCTAGACAAGCATAGTGATTCCCTGGTTCTTCCAAAGTGGTTCTTCTTACTTGTAGAATGATTCTTTACTCTTCTTTGTAAACATAAAATGCCTACACCCTCAACCTCTATAACACAACAAATGAAGCTGATGGTGGAGGCGTCGGGTTAAGTGTGGCTAAAATCCTTAGAATTGGTATCTCTGATTTTTGGCAACAAGGTTTTACTTAAACTGACTTATTTAAAATTAAAAGTTAAAAGTGGTCGGAGATGGACTAGTAGTGTCCTGGAATTCTCCATATGACTGTAAGGAATGTCGGTTTATCTTATGGTGCATTCCTATATATGTTTGTATACTTGACGACTGTCGTACAAATTATGAAGAAGACCTCGGAGAAAACATTCACCCGATTCACCTCTGAGCTCTCACGGATTCACCGTCTCGGATAAGACTTATTTTTCTTCCATTATGAAGTACTTAGGCCTACCCATATAAGGATTCCCTCACCTTCCAGACATATGTTTGTCTCACGACCGCACAAAACGCATCTTATGAAGAGATTTCAGACATTTTAGAATAATGTGCTCCAAACGTGGAATTTCTCCGTCCTTCTCTTTTCCGATGTATTGTTTTGATTATTTTCCTTAAATTTATTTCTCTCTAAATATTCATAAGTAAACCTGGGAGATTTAAAGCATGTTAACGTAATGTAATGTAAAGTCAGTTTTTTAATTAGCATATTTGTTCTACTTGTTCCATAAGTCGATATAACTCTTTGGTTTTAATTTTCCATGAATTTAAAAGGCCCCTCATGCTTGGCGTGTATCATTGCTTATATGCAACCATTTACGGACATGGAGGGAGGGATTATCTATAAGTAGTCATTCTAAACATAAATGAATAGTACGTACAAAAATAGTTTTACTTATAGAATTATGTTTTGAGTGACTTTCAAATTCACACGAGGCTTGGGAAACCCAAACAGATTCAATTGAGCCAACTTTCTACGTTGTATGAATTAATTAGGAGGATATGTCTTCATATACCATTAAATGAGGCTTTTGAAAATTGTTTCCTTAACTAAAATACATGTTGAGAAAGAATAGACTTTCTTAATCAATATTTTTATAGAATTTTCTCAATAAAATCAAGCTACTCACATTGAAACTATAATACCTCAAAAATTCATTTCCGATTCTACTTAAGCCACAATTTTAGTTTATATATATATATATA
>KZ806919.1:58344-84749 GCA_000696205.2 Oncopeltus fasciatus | reverse complement strand
AATGTCTTATCAGGGGCCTACAATATATATATACATATATATATATTGGATCATTTGTCAATGAGATATTAACCTCTCTGTTTAACATGTTTTTTTGAATACTGCGTTATTCCCATTCTATGTTTTTGAGATGATTGAACAAGGTTTTGCTATTTATTCGATCCATTTTAATGATATTTGGTCTTTTGGCTGAAAGAATTTTTGACGTTACGTCGCAATATTTTCTTTCAAAGTTTCTTTGGAATAATCACATACTAAACCATTTCACAAGTTTTGCAATTTATTTGTTTCATATTATTTTTAGTCTTTTTGAATAATATTTGATCCATAATTTTGCTGAATTGATTTTAACGTTGCAATAACATTTTCAGGCAGTTTTTCAATAATTCTTACTACTGCTTATTATATTTTTTGTTAGTCGAATTATATGAAAATTCGTAAAATTTAGTCAATTTGAAATCCCATCTCTGGTTTTTGTGCTTCCTATTTAATTTTTCTGATCATTAATATGTAAATTGAAATTATTTTATTTTACCATTTGTTTTTTTAAAAATATGAATGTCATTGATTTTAGTTTTATAAATTTTTTATTAATCTCCTATTTCATGTAAATCGTTGTCTACTTTTAAAAATTATTTTGGGGTTCCTTTTGAACTTCTTTTTACTGGCATTTTTCATAACTTTAGAACGTCTTCTTATTATTTTTCCTCAAAGCATTCGTCAAAAAATTTAAAAATATTTGGATCAAATTTATTTTACTAACTTTTTATATATTTTTTTATTATCTTATGATTTTGTAAAATATATTTTCTTATGTGCTTTTCTAATTTCATTTTCTATTCTATTCTCAGAAAAATATTTTTGTCTCTAAATATTTTTAACTATATTCCTTAAACTATATGTTTAACTATATTTTTTAATATACCATTAAGCTTATTTTTAAAAATCATATTCAAGAATTTTTATGAAACCACAATAAGTTGGAATATAACAAGGAACATTAGCCTTATCATTATTAACTTTTTAAAAATTGAGTTGAATTTTATCATTTAACTAATCAGTATGAAATGAAAGAGAATAACGCAGCATTAAAAAAAACAAAAACAACAAAAAAAAACAAAAAACAGAGAGGATAAAATCTCTCTGACAAATATGAACTTCTGGAACTGTGTGTAATCTCTAGTGATTATTAGATGTGAAACTAGTAGTACAAAATATAGTAATAGCTTTTTTATATTTTGTCCACTTGAAATGCTTAAGTATACATAATGTGAGGTCAGCAGCAAAGAAAATTTTATTTGTCTTTGTATATTGAATTTATTAACGGAATTTGGTTTTTAGGGGTTTTTTTTCTTAAATGGTACAACGAGTTCTCTAATGGTTGAGATCAATGGAGGGGGAGGGATGAGTTCAGAAAAAAAAAAAAATTTAAAATCAATACATTTTACCGTTTCTTCTTCCGGGTTGGACCGTGTCAAATTGGTGTTATTTGCCGAGCTTTCGTACATCATGTGATGGCTTCTTCAGGGCTGAAAAGAGAAAGAGAACTTTACCGTTTCTTCTTCCGGATTGGACCGTGTCAAATTGGTGTTATTTGCCGAGCTTTCGCACATCATGTGATGGCTTCTTCAGGGCTGAAAAGAGAATGATTTACCATACCATTCTCTTTTCAGCCCTGAAGAAGCCAGCACATGATGTGCGAAAGCTCGGCAAAATACAACAATTTGTCACGGTCCAACCCGGAAGAAGAAACGGCAAATACTTCTGACGACCGTCGAAGCCTACGTGAACATCAATACATTTGTTTTGATTGTGTGTTGCATTAGCAGGGTACGCAGCCACTATAAGTGGGCCGAGCCCTTGGGGACTGTGTGCTGGGACTCGAATGTCCTCTCCCACGCTGGCCGCTCTGCTCCCACGCACGGCTATGAGAAGGCTCGCACAAATTAGAGAGACCGCATATTACAATCCCTCCGCTCCCGTACCCAGTTCGGCGACTGGAACTTCCCGCTGTGGAGGGTGGAATGCAAACCTCAAGGCATCGCCTGAGAGTACCATACCAGAGTACAACTCCGAGTCTTATCACTACTCATCTAAACATATGAGTTTAATACACACAGGTAGAGATAAAACACATATGCACAGATCTCTCACGCTTTATTAAAGATATTCGTTAACGTCTAATATATCATCAAAACCGGAGGGGGTAATAAGTGTAGAAGAAAACCACTTTTTGGCAGGATATAGACTGTCTTCTTCAATATAAGTTTTTCATATAAATTTAATGAACGTAGCTGTTAAAAAATCAAATTAACCTAATTTTTTCTGTAACACGAAAAACATTAAATAATTTTCTCACCTTAATCGGATGTCAGAACAAAATGAATGTTTCCCACGGTTAGCATAAAAAAGTTCGAAAACCAAAATTGAGATCTATATTTTAAAAGTTAGATGACGCGTTCAACTCTAGATGCTACATTTTTCATTAATATCTATTAAAATGAATATTTATGATAAATATATAACTTATTGTAATTAATGATTATCAAATAAATGATTTTAAAACTCTAACAATAATAAATATATTGACTCGATTTTTCCTCTTTTCTGGTTTGTAAGTGTTTTCAGTTGAAGTTGAGAGAGATAAATCAAAATTCTCACTGTCAACAGCTTTTTATTTATTTAAAGCAAGCAGTGCGCTTTCGAGGTCACTGCCTCATCATCAGTTCTTTCTGTTGGTCGATGTCTACCCTTGTCGACCTCTCAGCTCTCAGTCGAAGACCTAGCAGTACAGCCAGAGGGTAGACATCGAACAGCTTAAAGAACTGATGATGATTCAGGGACCTCGAAAGCATGTTGCTGAAAAAAAAATAAGCTATTGAAAGTGGAAGTCTTGACTTTTTTCTCCAATCTGTAATAAATTGACTGTTTTTCAAATAATTCTCTCCCCAAACCACACTCTTACCCTCAAACAACTTCAGCTATTATCAATAAATCATGGGTTATGATTTATTAAACACAATTCCTCAGTTTATATAGTGATTCTTTGGTAAAGTTGGAAGTTGTAGACAAATACTTTGTGTGAATTGTTCACAATAACTTTATGGTTACTGAAGGAGGAATGTCCTTTTGGGCACACTAACTCAGTACAGGGCTTGTACACAGTACACCGAGTGAAGAAATTTTTATGATTATCGTTTATGTTATGTGTATGTTTCAAGAATTTAAATAAAATAAATAATAATACCAGTTGGTAAAAGGAACAAAATGCAATGAAAGGCGAGCCCAAACGCAGTATCGGTTAGGCCGGAATACCGTTCACTTCTTGTTCGTTCTGGAACTAGCTCCAGAGAAGAACTGATTCTCGCTGAGTTTGCTGGTTGACTCAGGCCTCAGTTTTCCCGGCTTTTCCGTTACAGTCGTCGTGCTGTGATCCTCGGTCGATCTTCGGATACTACTTCAGGCCCCGCTTCTCGCTGGACTTCACTACTGAAGACTGGGCTCGCTCGAGTCGCTCCTCTTCCTGAACCGCGATGTACTCCTCGGTTGACCTTGAGGTCTTGTCCATTCTCCAGATGCTTCCCTCTGTTAGTCAGTCCTACGTGGTGTGAGACCCTGAGCCTGCGTCCCGTGTTTGACCTTCTGGTTCCGTGCCTCACTCCAGGTCTCTCAGCTGTCACGCACCTCCATAAGCGGCAAAGAAGTCCTGACTTTTGTACTTAAGCTTGTGAAAGAACTATTCTCTCAGTTCCCGAATGTGTGATATATCTATAAATCTACTTATGTCATGATTTAACATAAGGAGGTATTGTATTTTTTTATTAATATTAATTTTTTTATTAGTTTTTGCGTTAAAATTAAATTGAAACATTTTTTTTTTACTCTTATGTAAATTTTATTTTTCTAAAAGAAATTCCACTTAATATTTGGAGCATAATACACTAATGCTCTCTTAACGAGGAAGTTGACAAATATTTAATAAGCTATTCCCGTATACCTCTTTCTTAACTCATCAGCCTTAAATTATATTTTGTAATAGACAACCTTAAAATTGAGGATTCTAACTAATCCTCAAATTTACGCCATTAAATATGTTCTTTTGACCTGGGTTGACATGATGACAATGAAAAGTTAACAAGAAGAATATATAAAACTTATTAGATTGTAATTATTTTTGTTATGAATTATAAAGTATATCCGTATGTACCCATGTACAGTTAGCCCTTGGATCCACAGACTGATACAATCATACATACAAATGCCTGTAGGCAGCTCGCATATGCAATTTTCAAATTAAAGAAACGAAGTTCTTAATTTAAGTTTCACTTTGCATGCCGCTGAATAAGACAGTTATTGGCTAAAAATAGAGAAGGAGTTTCGAAGATTTACAAAATTTTTCAATTTAGTGATTGACCGATTTGAAATATCGCTAATATTCTTGATATAGGTCCGCAACAATTTATACAAATTCTTAATTTTGGACATTTAGTTGTAAATCGTTAAAAGTATTTATTTAAGACAGATAAGTAAAAATACCAATTTGAATAATTGTCAATATACTCTTTATTATTTGTTTTATGACAAATGTTTAGAATAAAACCTTATAAGCAAACTCTTATAAAAACTGTTATGTTTAACTAATAACTTTTAATACAGTAAGTAGGTATTTTAGAATTCAGGACCTATAATCTACTCGGTCTTAACCTATAAAAATGAGGGCTGAAATTTGGTAACAAGATGAGGTACTTGTCAGACTAATCTACATTTAATGTCAGGATGGCTGGGACACAATATACTCCCGTATGGATGACGGAGAGCTCACTACGTGGCTACTACCTTGAGGAAAGAGTCCATCTCCCTTAGAGGACGACCTGCGCTGAGATGGCTGAATGAAGCAGTTGCTGGTAACTGGAGGATGTGTGCAAGAGGATGAAGCAGGATCGACGCCATTAAGGAGACAAAATTGTGGTTGGCAATAAATCCTAGTTATCTATACATTGTATTAGCATGTATAGTAATATACCTCTGTGAGGTAATAGAATTTATATACGAATAAGGATTAGGATCAGGTTATAGGGTGATCAACATCATGGTTATTACGCTCTGACTGTTGGGTTTATATACGGATAATACTTTAATTAGTCAAAATTTTTGTTTTGGTTAAATAAAAGTTATGACCATTGGAGCTAATGAACACTTTCTAATCAAGTGAAAAATGTATTTTACTACACTTCGTCCAAGTGTATTCTTCCTGAGAATTTAAAAGGTAATTGGGCACTTAATTTATAGAACATCATATTTAATATATATTTATACTATGCATACACTTAGCATGCATATAAGATATACATTGCTTCTTAAGAATGACATGTAATGATTTTGTTTTCTAGTATAAGTTATTCTGAAATTTTCTTTTGAATTCTGCACGCTTTTTCCAGGGGATATCGAATTTCCACGTCTTTTCCCATGGGGCTTTTTGAGACCACTGATAGATTAGTTTCCTTTGTGAAAAGGATTTTTCTGTCAGAGACTCTCGGTAAAATTATGTTTCCCATTCTCAACTCTTACGATGAAATGTTGAAATTAGTTAATAAGCTTTTTTTTCTTCTTTTTTTTTTTTAAATAATTTTACAAAAGTTTTTCTTTTTTTTTGCAGGACCAAACATCATGACCACAGTCATCGTAATTTCTTGTTCAAAGTATCCTTAGTATGGAGTGACTGGTGTTATTTCGTTGCCATTCATACGATGAAAGAGATAATATAAAGTATTTTGTTGTTATCTTAATGGCCCTTTTTGAAATGATTCAGCATATGAAATATGGTTCAAGCATTACACCAGGTCATCGGATCGTGGATAAGTGGAAGTTGCCTTAGTCTTGTCTATCCTCTGCTGAAATCTCGAACCAGACGAGATCCGTTTTTTTTTTTTTATAGTGGGGGGAATATTTATAGCGGGAAAAACTCTGAACGCTGTCTTTTGAAACCAAAGAACGCCAAAAATTTTGGTAAGTTGATTTTCAAATTCTTGTTCTTAAAATTTCAGTCATTTATTTTTGCTATTCTACCTTACAGTCCACAATTTTTATTTTGTTTTATATATACCTTTTTTCAAAAGCCGCCACATAATTTTATTTATAATCAACCAAACTTCGTTTAATTCAAATAATAACGAAGTATACGTTCTACGAGGCAGCTAATTTTTATCCGAAGTATGGATATTATTATAATATAATAATTACACCTTAAGCTCCGAAGATAGTCAGTACCATATGAACACTTTAGGTATTCAAATTATTACTTAATCTGTACTAACCGCTATACTTAAGTGTAAAATAAATATCCAATGGACTGCATCTTTATCCAAGATGGAATAAAATGTTGTGTGGTGTTAAGGAGAAACTAAAATGTTTAATGCAAAATTAATGATGTGAGCGAATTGGAGTTTTTGACATTTATCCCAGACGAACTTTCGTACCATAAATAACTTATCGTGGCTCATCATTCTTCACATTTCGCAAAGCAAAAGACCATAAATAGCTGTTTGATTCGATCTTCCGTTCGTAAAATTATCGCTGGTTTAGGCTGAGATCGGGTTCTATCAAAACGAAGTAAATCACACAAAATGACAAGTGATTACGGAGCCTGATCGGCGTCCAGTCAATCACAGACCATTGCCTTAACTGTGATTGATTGCCAATCATGTCCACTATCGTAGATCAGCGACACCTGCTTTCTGAAGGCACCTCTAAACAAACGAGATATGGTCTTCTCATAGATTTAAAATAGTGGGTAATTGAGTAGTACACACATATTTATACATATATATTCAATTAATTAATGTAAAATTACTTTATAAGCTTGTCNTATTTATTTATATGTCTTACACTAAGTCCACATATGCTCAAAATTTTATTAGTTTCCTAGTTAAATAAAAATCCAAGTTTCGGTAATAATAATATGGACATAAGTTGCACGACGTCCAAATGATAATACGAAAAATCAACGTTTGTAGACCCCAAAATATTTATTTTAAAATCTGAACTAGATAAAGTTAAGGCTAAATTTTTATTTTTTTTATATTTAAGTGTTAGCCTCCCTTGCAACCACTTAGGGTCATGGAGGATGGGGCTATCTACAGGTTGCCACCCCGTTTTAAACACCCATGGCTCAGGACAAGCTTCTATATTATTAATAAAAAATTGACCTGGGCCTGATTTGAACCCGCGGCGTCAGGATTGAGAGACAATTTGACACGGACCAACCCGGACAACTTTAAATGTTTCTTAGAGAGTAGACCATCATTATCATGGTATTATAATAATATATTATTTTTCGGGAATAAAATTCTTAACATGTAGGGCACACATCTGCAAGTGATTTTTACGAATCCTAATTTATACTTTTATCAAAGAAGTATGATTAAATATACTCTTTTTAAATGAATTTTACTTTCTGAAGCTTAAAAATCATCTACTATTATTGCTAAGAATTACTTGACACCGACCAGTTTATAAATATAAACCATTTTAAACTTCATCTGTGATTGTTTGAACCTTAATTCACTATTCTTAACATGGAAAACATATTTTATTCTACCGTTATATACTTAAGCCTACAATCTAGTTCCAGCGAATTCCAAATTAATGTAGCCCAAATTAATGTAAAACAGTGTAATAACATTGTTTTGATGACAGATTTTTTTGCATTTTTGCTGATCCTACCTACAAAACATTATTTTATAGTAATATATGTATATGAGTGTATGTCTGATAGAGTTACATTTACACCATTTACAATGGTTATAGCAATCACCATTTTACAATGGTTATTCTTTCATCAAGCGCTGTTTTTAACATTATGTTATTTTGTTCTTATTTTTTTTTGAAGAGCAAAAAGCATTTTTGAAGCACTTGGCATAGTAAGCAAAAATGTGTTTTTAAATAAATTGTGTGAAAACCTACCCAGAACCATATGGCTGTATTAGATTTATTTTCTGTCGTACTTTTACTGATCAGGCAACGCGCGTGCAGTCCGACGAGGGATGTTTTTGAAGTCATTCAACATTTATTTTTATATATTAAATTTATTTTCATTTATATTATATTCTGAAATTATCTTCCCTTTATTATTTATATTTTAAATATGAAAAATTAAATATTATTTCATTTTCATACGTATTAGTTCCATAAATCATTTTTTAATTATGATTATATTTGTAAATATATATAAGTTTCAGTTTTATTTTGATTTCTCATTGAACTATAATTTTACGAACATAAACAAGGAGAGAGAGAGAGGTAGGTCACCCGGGAGAGAGAAGGAACTCGAACCATTAGTTAAGCCTATTAACACTCTTAAGCTATCAGTTAAGCTTTGTCCCTCTACCTGATAGCGCAGAGGGTTAAGCTTTGTCCCTCGACCTGATAGCGCAGTGAGTTAAGTCTCGGCCCTTTACGTGATAGCACCTTACTGTAATTGATTCTCGCTATTTCCCTATTGGAGACACTTCAAGCTGATTGAACATTTTATTCTCCTGAAGTAGCGACATTTAATTTGTTTAATTTTTTGAATCAGCATTACATTACATTAGATTACTAATCAATATTACGCTAGTAATCCAACGATTAGCGTACTGCCAACATCTCACCGAAGCCGTACTTAGGCCGACGCTGCCTGCACACCTGTCTTTGACTGCCGGCCGGCCTCATCAGTTCAACCAGACTACCTTTTCTTCCTCACCCGGATTCGACGCAGTGTGTGATTTCAACATTCTTGTGTTCCGTGGGCTCACAATCAGGTCAGACCTATTATTTATTCCTTCTCTCTCTCCTTCGTACAACAAAGAATCTTCTTCACACAATTTGTACAAACTATTTATGTTTATTATTTATTAATTAATTATTCGATTTATTATTTTTAATTAAGGTAATTTATTTTGTAATTCCCTTGAATACAATTTTTTATTTATTTGTTAATTTAATTCCAATAAACCATTTTCATTGTAAACCTATAAATTCTGCGCCTTTTATTTCCTAAAACATTAAAATTTTTCTTGCTCCCTTTTTTATTGAAATTGAAAATAATTTATATACTAATTATATTCATTTATGCTATGCCAATATTATTGTGAGCTAATTCAGAAGTCACAATCAATATTGGGAGATTCATTATTGCCTAAACTACTACTACCAGACCCGGCATTTAGTGTATGAGGATTTTTACCCTTGGTTCAGCCTCCGCACGCAACAGATGTAAAACAAGAAAGAAGGGGGTAATATAATAATAGACTGTTAATCTTCCCCTGTGACAATTTCCATAAAATTCAGTAGGGCATAAGTAAGTTTATGGGGGCGGGATGAGCAGGGCACTGAAGGTCGCCCCGTAACGAGCGAGGGACCACTATAGTTGTGACCTCGGTGGAGACGGTTTGACCCTGTGCTCGAAAGGAAAGGTTGAGTAGACTCTCACCCAAGGACACGGCTCGTCTTCCCGCTCTCTCGGTCAACCCAGGCAATGTCAAATCCTGCCCAAATGTCTTATCAGGGGCCTACACTATACCCTTTAGAACAGTATTGTATCAAACTATCAATTGTATCATTTATCTTAAATAACATCATATGGATCATTAAACAAAAACTTTAAAAATTTTATAATAGTTTTTTTTCCTTTCATTTTTCATTATATTCCTCAGTTGCGCGTAAGCTCTTTGGGGTATCAGCCTTACCAAGTGTTAATCTTATATTTTAGCAAATTTTCCGAAAACAAATTAATTTATTTATGCAACTTTTCATAGTGTCTTCACCGAACTTTTCTAGGGAAAACTAAATGAAAATTTTATAAATTCATTTGGGAATGCTCTTCTGCCTAGCTTACTCCTATTATACCTTAGTGACTCGAGCTAGATTATATATTGTAAGGTAACAGTAGTTCCTTTCAATAGCCCCTGTAATTCGTGGGATAGGTCTAGATACATAAAAAATAACACTCCTCTCCCCTCTTTAAGAGATGACTCTGTTCACAACAATTAGTACCTCCAGCCATACTGTCAAATCTAAGGGATCTAGTTCTAGGGCGAGTAACGTGACGTTTGTCAGATTCATGGACTCCAAAGCCTTCTATAGTTCCTTTCTTAAGTTTCTCACTCGGTTTTATATCCTCTGATAAATTTATGGTCATCTGCCTTGCGGGTGCTAGAGCATTTCCTCCCGCTTCTTCTAAAAGTAAGTTTCGCGACAATGTCACCTGCTAATCCAACGCTAGCATCACAGAAATTTTATCTTTTCTACGTTAAATCGAAGAAACTTGATTAACATCTCCCCCAGAATTTAGAATTTACAAGCCCTCTTCGGTGTAGACCTAAGATCTACAGCTCTAATCCTGTCTCTTGTTCCAATCCCTATAAAATCTTTACTTCGTCCTCACTCCGTGGCATTCACTCCTCTTTTGAATTGACTGACGATAACTTACACAATATATTTTCGTTTTAATGGGTCGGACTCCTCTGACGGTATAAATACTCCTAGGTATAGCCTAGGTGCGGATTTTCGAAGGGCGTCTCTGAATCCTCAAAGCAACTGTGCCCCATCACCTCCAAGTTATTGAGGTCTTGGTACAAACTACAACTTTCCTCTTCTGAACACTTTCCTATTGTCTCTCGTTTGATCATTGAAGTCTCTATCATAAACACTAGGTCACTCTAGTCGCACTCTTGTTTAAGGCGATACTCAATCACTCTGTTCTGAGATACCGTGCTTAAAAGAACCTTTATGTAACCTTAGACATGACTCTTATCACTCTGTTCAGCTTCAAAGGAATTTGGCGCAGTGTTACTGTGTTATAACTACCTTATAGCTGGGACGTACCCAGCACTCCATCTGGAACACTGTACAGTTCATTCGACTAGTATACAATGATTCTCTCTTTCCACTACTTCCCCAGATTCCGTTTAAACTCTAGTCGCTCTCGTCTACCTCAAGAAGCTTATAACGCTACAGCCGTTGACAGCTCGAATTCTCCGTCAAAAAGTTCCGTAGAAATGCCCTTAGAGGTGGTAGGCATTTTTTGCATAAGTCATCCTCCAATGATCGTCTTAACGGGGGGTTATTAACTCTTAAGAGCATGGTGCATACTAAGTTGGTGAAAGATCTCTTTATACACCTGGGAGAAGACGTCCCTGGATTCGTAGTGTCTCTGACTACTATGAAGTGCGAGAAGGACAACCTATAGATGGCCCTTCCATCCATGACCCTAAGTGGTTGAAAGTGAGACGAACACTTGAAGAAAATAGAATTGACAAAGTAAAGGGGGATTAGGAGAAATCAAATTAAAAAATTGTTAGTGCATGTCTTAGTGCCTGTACCGTAAAATGCAGAAAAGTAGTTAGATGAGATATTTTATCACTTTTGTTATAGGATTATAGGATGTTATAGGTTTGATGAGCGATCAAAAGTAATTTAATACACCTGCTTTTAATTGTTTATTTTTTGACTTAGTCTTTCATTTCTACATTAAATCCCATGATTGGATGTAGAAATGGAAGACTAAGACAAAAAAAATAATGAATTAAAAGCAGGTGTAATAAACTACTTTTGATCGCTCATCAAACCTGATCCTAATCCTATAACAAAAGTGATAAAATATATCCTCTCCGTTACAGACTGAATAAGCCAGATAGAACTTTAAAGACAAAAAATATAAGTATGGAAGAATAGTGGACTATCGATAAACTGATAAAGAATCAAAAAGTCAGAGGTAGCTTGAATAAGACACTGAGGCTTTAAGATAAAGAGCAGTGATAGACCAGACACCTCACTAAGGTTAAGTTATCACCTTCAATTTGCCGGCGAATTTGCTACACCACCGAAGGTTACCGCTTCCGACAAAACCACTCGAATCTATCAAGGTATTATGCGGTGACAGTTAAAATATTGGCTCCAGAAGTCGGTCAAAAGCACGCCAAAATACAAATTGAAATACATCAGTGTATTTTATATTGTTAGTGTAACAAAAATATTTTAAAACACAATGTGGTAAAATATAATTTTTAGGATTTGGTTAATAACGTTTTGCAATGAATTTTATTATCCTTTAAAAGGATAAGGAAAGGATTTTAAAATGAAATAAGGATCAGTCCACCTATCCAAAGGGACACTGATTTTTCACTGTATCATGTTTCTGTTTATTCAGAATACTTTAAGAGAAATCAAGCTATTCACTTATGTATCATGACATGAATTACTCCATGCTCCAGTTTCCGGAATAATGAAGCCAATATCTGTATGTTAGCTTTTTTTTTGAAAGTCAGGGCTCAATGAGTAGTACGCGGCTCTCGTGATTTGTGACTAGAATTTAAAAAAAAAAAATTATTACTAACACTAATGCCTGTCGATGAGGGGTAATTACTAACATCAAGTTATAGAATGCGGAGGACAAGGCAAGCGAAGGGCTGGATTCCTACAGAGGACATGAAAATACACAGGCTTGTGACCAATTTGTGAAAGAGTTACTTCTTTATGAGTTAAATCTAGATTAAAAGAACAAGAATGGGTCAATGATTAAAAAAAAACAAAAAAAAACTGATTATTCTGGGTCTATATTTGCCAGCCATGAATATCAAAGATGCAAAATTATTAAAGTTTCGTTCGTTGGCACCACTACCAATGTTTTGTAATCTGTAATTTATTTTCTTCAACTTTTTAGAAATATATTTTTAAGTTCTTAATTTTTCCTTTTTATTTCTCTTTTTTGGAATCCGAATGAAATAAAAAATTTCTGAAACGCAATATGCCTGGTCATATTATTTTGTTGGGTAATGTCCCTTGTATTTTGATAAATAATAGTGAATATTCACTATTTCCTCCTTTTATATAGAACCATAAACTTTAAACTATAAACCATTAAATTTTCGGGACAAAAAGAGCACTGAACATCAACGGAACATCCGTTCGACTGTGGACGAAAATCCACTGGAGACAAGGTCTTCTCGACCCATTTCTATTTCATTTATGTTGGATTGGTCTCGATTCTTTAGTCTTTCTACCAAGTTGCGACTTGTTCCCAAGGTACATTCTGGCAAAATTTTTCATTCTTTTTGAGTCACACAGTGTTAATTTGCGATTCGTTATAGTGTAGATTTGGCATGAGAGAGGTTAGATAAGCTAAGTCCTTCCTTCAGAGTCTTTTTGCATGAAAAACTCCACCAGCACCATGAGAAACTAACTGATAAAGATATATTTGAGTTATTGCAGTGATGTATGGCTGCGAAGCTTAGCCTTAGGCATGGAAATAAACATTAAGATTCAGCATAAAATGAATGGTAGGGGGATGGACGCGGATCAATTGTCAGGGAAGAAACTTGATCAGACTCCTCTAGGAAAGTAAAAGGAGAGAGGATGGCTTAGGTTGGGAGGTCCTATTGGAAAATGCCAGGACCATTCTGGTCCAGATAAATGAATAGAACGGACTTTATGGTTAGAAAAGCACGAAAAGTAAGAATAAATAACTCATCAAAGTAGGTAAGTTACTGGTCTATTTACTGTAAGAGCCATTTTCAAGTAAAACAGGATGGAGATATCAAATCACTACACTTTAAAACTTTTTATTGGATTTATGCAGATACTGAATGGAATTAGACAAGAATCTAGTTTCAAAAATTTAATAAACATAATTAATGATCAATGTTAATACAATTCCTTTTTCGTCTACTTAAATGGAAAATTTTTGTTCGGAAAAACTTAGAAAGAAGAAATTAAAAATTTTTATTATTCAAATTATAATTATTCATGTAGGAGATATGGGAAATATGGGAAAATCAGCTGGGTTATGGAAAAATCACTATAGTTGTGTAGTCTGATAGTTTATTGTGTTTTACATGACATTAATTATGTCGGTTCAATTTAGAATATAGCATAGCCAATGAAAACATATAAAAATAAAAACTATTTTTATTTTAAACTAAAAATAAATTCCAAAATTATACTATTAAACTTATAGTTAACAAAATTTCAGCTAAAAATATGAGTATGGTCTAAGAAGAGCTCTTAACACTTATACAAAGTCACTCAAAACTTATAACTAATCTTCCTTAGAGTGATATGGATTATCACTGGCTGACCACAAATTTTACTCTCTAGTGCCTCTGTCACACAGATATATNTATGGGAAAATCAGCTGGGTTATGGAAAAATCACTATAGTTGTGTAGTCTGATAGTTTATTGTGTTTTACATGACATTAATTATGTCGGTTCAATTTAGAATATAGCATAGCCAATGAAAACATATAAAAAATAAAACTATTTTTATTTTAAAAAATTTAGCTAATGAAAATTAAAGATAATTGAATGGCAAAGTAAATAAAAATTGAGAATGTTATTTAAAAATAGCTCTTCGTCTGTAATACCTCCATGTCTTATTTCATGGATGAAATATGGCAAAGCTATGTAAAATTGTATTTTATGAAGCTATTGGATATTTGTCAGGACTATTTTTTTTTGTAGTCAATTCATTATTATTCATCTATGCTACAGGAGTGAGTGATTCAGTATAGCTCTCCATGTGACTAATACCCTCCTGAAATGTGCTGTTTTTTTTTTTTTTTGTTTTTTTTTTTAGCGAATTCCGTGAAAATTACGCTTACGTCAGACTAGAATTCCTTCATGGGCAGGAGCCCTTGAGAAACGTGAGGGGGTTGGGGTAAATAGAGGTGTGTTGGCATTTCGGCTATTACTGACCTTTGTCCCCCCCTCTCTCTCTCTCTTTCTCTGCTGGAGTTAGGACACACACATCCCATCGCACTAATAGCCTGCTCTTCGCTCCGGTCTCCCAGCTAAAAGTCACCATTAGATCCCCATAAATTCCTGAAGGGCTTATTTCTTCTCACGTTCTCCTATTCTGGTAGAGTTTGAAATTCCTCGCTCCCCCAAAAAAGCCAATCATTAAACATAAAAAAACTGTTTTTGTTGTACTTATTTTATATTTTAAAGGCTTTTAGAAAATGTGACAAAGCTCCATGTGTGTATTAGAAATTACTCTAATACAATTCACGTTGATCATTAAATATAAAATACCTTACTATTCCCAAGAACGTTGAATATTCCATTGGTTGATTGAGATAACTAACTAATAATATAATATAATAATACTAATACCAATACTAAGACCAATTAATACATACAATACATATATATCGCATTCTACATATAAATCAGAGGATGAATTGATCAGTGTCAATAAGGATTTTTAGAACTAAAATTGACAGATGGAAAATATAATTTTTATTCGAAATTGGTTTTTTTAAACAGCAAATTGAAAATTCCTGTTAGTATCTGTTTTCTATGTTTAGGATTAAACAGAAATTTAAATTTAATGACTTTAAAATCTAAACTGTAATAACAGTACCTGAAGTAATAACAATTTTTTTTCCAGACGTTTTTGTTATGTTTAGTCTACATCTACTAATTAGCTTTACTAAGTAGTAAAATGTCAGTGGCCTATTTTTCCTACGATCCATAAACTAATTTATAAGTAATTTTTGATAGATAATTTATTTTAACCCTCAGTTAAAAAGTAGTATAGCTTTTTCCCGAAATAATATGAATATCTTCATATCAATTTTACGTAATAATTGAATAAAATAAGAAAATGAAAGTTAAGAATAAAATAAACTAATAAAACGATAAAATATATATTTTTACAAAAAAAAAACAACAAAAAAAAACATAAAAAAAAACAAAACAACAAAATGAATATTAAACTTTCTTTATATTAAAGTAAAATAATAAAAAATTACAAAATTATTTGCAAAATAATAAATATTCCACGAATTAATTATTATTCACGTAAATTTTCTGTTTTCAAATAAAATAAAGTAGCTTAGATTACTAGATGTTTAGCCAGTGTAATATTTATTTAGAGAAATAAAACTCAGCCCAGATATGAACTAAGTTTTTTCCATATGGAAAAATATGGAATATCTCTCTATAAATATGATTCTCTCATAAATAATAAAGCTAATTATAAAACTGAAAAGTTTATCTTGAATAATGATATTTAATAAATTTGAAATTTATACCTCATCTAAGCTAAAAGTGGTTAAAATCTTGGTTTTGAGCTATCCCTGATACTCCGTATTCCTTTCATTAATTCTAGAAATGTTTGTACGCTGATATGTCGTATATGTGAAAATCTCACAAATGGAATATAAACTCATCAGATCAATAATCAAGCAAAATCCTTAGCTTGATTTCTTCCTGATCTACCCCCATTCCTGCTCGGATTTTCTCTCACAAAGAGGTGGGACAAGTAGATGTTTTTCTTACCAGTAGGTTATTTATATTTTCATTTCATTGTGATCTGTGAAAATGTGAAGTTAGTTTAACCTTATAAAAATATTGCTATACCTCTAATGGTACAGCCCATGGAGGAACTACAGTATTAGTCCACAACTCCCTCTCCCATCCTGCATAAATGCTAAATCTTCTCACATCCGACGTATCCAATACTTTCAGTCTAAAGTGCTCAGAACTATTGTAAATGCTCCATTCTATGTATCCAACTGTGCCCTTCACAATGACCTCAAAATCGACCTCGTCAAAGACGTAATTCCCTCTCGTGCCTCCCATTCCCGCCTACATTTGAAGTTAATCAATTTTTTGTATGTTATCATACCTATAGACATCAATTAAAGGCTCACGCGCACATCCTCACACACCCTCAGACACAATAAGACGCCTTATAATCGTCTTGAAGTGGGAACATAAATTTCAAGAATGAATAATGAAAATTCGATTTTGATTTATTCATTATACTCATGATAAAAAGAAGAATGGTGTTGTCTGACACCCAATTTCACCATAAATTTTCATTCTAATGAATTTATTTTCACCTATGACATATTAATTTAAATATGATATTAAACTTGAACTGCATAAAGCTCAGAAAATATTGGCTTATATTTTCTCTGGAATTCCTTGCCTTCTACTTAAACTTTGTTAAAATTCATATTATAATATGTCATTTTACACAAATTTTTGAACTTAGATTAATAAGTCTAAAAACCAGAAATCAATGGATCTTCTCTGGTTTTCCTCATATGAAGTATCACTTCCCACGTTTTTTTTTCTTTTTTTCTTAAGAAATAGAGTTATTTTCTTACATTAGAGTTGATATTTTGAATTTCATTGTACTCAGCTTTACGATGTGAACTTATTGAGTTTTCAAAAATGGTGGATACATACATTCTCTCACAGATTAACTGGGCATCGCCAAAACTATATATTTCTCTATTCAGCCCTGAAGAAGCCATCCCAGGATGTGCAAAAGCTCGGCAACCATCAAAAACTTTACACGGTCCAACCAGGAAAAAACTTTACATACATCTGATGACTGCGGAAGCCTACGTGAACATATATATATATATGTTCACGTAGGCTTCCGCAGTCATCAGATGTATGTAAAGTTTTTTCCTGGTTNGAGCTGAGTAGAGAATGAGAGCTGTTTTTTAAATCCAGGTGATATATAAATATATATATAGTTAAAAAACTCGATTTGCCATTTTTCCATTATTACTTCTCTTTTATAATGGAAACGGATCTTGTAATTTCTATCAGTAAGGTTTGTTTCAGTTGGGTATAAGGAAGCTGCAAGGGACGAGAAGACATATATATTTCTTGAAGACACATATAATCTGAAGGTGATAAGATATACATTGAGAAATGGCCACATTGTCCAGGGTACACGCCATCCTTGGTGTACACTTTACCCTTTCCAGGTCCAAAGTTCCTTTCACTTTGGTCTCGAATTAGATGGACACGATATTCAAACGTGATTCTCCAGGCATTCCACAAGATGGCTTCATATTACCAGTCAAGAGATCAGAATATTACAATAATTATTGAATTGTGTAGAATTTTTATTTGATTATAAATCAACAAGACTGGTCAAGATGGCGTTCGGAAGGATTCTATTCTATTCTATTTTCATTAGTTATAATTAAAGTAAAACCCAAAAAATGTTTATATGATTTAACTGACAAGATAATATTTTTTTGAAGCTTAAATTAATTTTGAATCTTAAAATAGAAAAGTAAATGTTATGTAAAGAGTAATATAAATTTTCGTAACGAAACTATCTTTTTTTTTTTAGAAAAAATACAAATAAATAATTAAATTTGAAATAAATTTGATTCTTATGGATTATTAAAAATAGGGCATTAAAATTCCCGTCACGCAGAAGCTACCTAATCTAAGTTTCTTAGAGCGAATTCTTCAGTTTTACATTGGAATATTATTATTAGAATTTTTAATTTCATATAATCCTCTACACCAAAGAATATATATTCTGCTATATAACAAATACGGGTTGAGTTACATAGTGCTATACTAAATATTATGCCCACTGGAGCAAAACGACTATCTGAACTCGCACTGGACATTTAAGGAGATACTCTATTTCTATGCGTCCTCATTATACTCTTTAACGAGCTCGGATTTACTTTTTAAGTTTATATGAGACATTTCTTTCCCATTTATATAAATGTCAGTTTAGACAAATACGACACAGCAAAATACTAAAATATAAATTTAATAGATGATTGAACCTTCTTGGACTATTTATTACGATGATCGGACGAGTATGTTGATACTGTACCGAACACTGATCCGCTCCGAGCAAGATTATGGATATTTGTCGTATGGTTATGCGAGCCTTCGTATTCCTCGAATGCCATTGACTAAGAATAACCACAGGAGCCTTATGCACCAGTCATGACCCGAGGCTCTTAGATGGAAAACTACCCCTCAAGTGTAGAAAATAGATACTTTTTTTTAAAATAACCTTTATTTACATATAACGTTCTCTTAAAAATAAATAAAAACATTTTGTAATTAGATAAAAATGAATAATAAAAAAAATTTTTGAATGAAAATTTTCATGATAGTTTCATGCAAGCTATCCGGGCAAGCGCGTTAGCCTATTAACATTACAGCATTAAAAAAAAAAAATTTAATAAAGTATTTGATTAGAAGATAAAGAAGGCTCCTTCAAGCTGTTTTAAGTATTTTGATATCCCACTACGAGATTTGGTGGTTCCGCAGTTAAATTAGATACAAAAAAGGCCAGGTAGAGGGAGTGGAATTGCATTCGATTTGGGAAAAAGCTTGAAGATTAAGTAATTAGCTCTTTAGCTTAGTGAGAGATAAATTTAAAAAAAAAAATAGGTAATCATTACTAGGCTTAAGGTCTATCTAAACTGACGTATGTCTACCTGAAGTGTCACATCCTGACAGAGGCCTACATAGACGAGCAAGCTGGGCTTCATCTCCAGTTCAGCCTTAGAGAGCTGTTCGGTAGAAATTCCGTTTATTTGTATAATCTATTTTCTTTAATTGAAAAAATAAAACAAAAAACCAATACTCATTGTTTCTTAATTATTGAGATTAAGTTCGAAATAGAGCTAGCAAAAAATATATAAATAATTGTCTTAAATGTCTTTTATTGATTTACAGCAAATACAAATTAATTGGTACCTGGATCTAAATATAACACAAAAATATTTCGTATTATTTTTAAAAGCTATATACCTATATATTTCATGAAGACTTACGTACACCCTTATATTTATTAATGATTATAAATTTTCAAGAGGTAAAATCAAAGAACACAAAAATTAAAAAAAAAAAAAAAAAATAAAATAAAAAGAACCTCAGTAGCCAGTTTCCTTCGGTATTAGAACGCACGCGTAAGTTGCGTCAGAGGGCAGAGCGGGCAAAAGATGGATGGCTCCGGAGAACTGGTTCCAGGGTCAAGGTCCGCCTCGGAAATTTCCGTCACTTCTCGGCGCCCACCGGGATTCAGAATCTTTGGGAATGGGGTACTTCCACTCCCAAAAAAGGAAGAGAAATGGGATGAAATAAAATGTTTTCATTATATGCCGGGGGGGAGAACTAGACAACATAGATGCTCATGGGAAATATCGAATGTCATAGTTCACTGGCCTCTTATGCTAGAGGATCTTCAGCTTTGACCATTTAAGGCCGAACGAAAGGAAACACTCCAGTTTGAATATTTCTTGTGTTTCGACCACTACGTAGTTCTCACGAACTTCTCTATGTTGCGTCCGGTTGTTATTCTTTGTTTACTTATGACACACATTTTAAAGATGAAACAATTAAATGCAAGAGAGTAGAATAAAAAATCTAACTGTCCCAGCCAGGGCAGACCTGGATCTCCTGCTATCCGGGCAAGCGCGTTATCCTATTACGCTACCGGGAGAGACAGATAACTTATTAAATTCCCAGCACTGTCGAGAGTATAACCTCTGAGAAAGACGAATACATCGCCTTATGCTCGAAGGAGCTGACAATGTCAAGCTATTTAAACGACTCTCGTTATTATTATTTTTAATTTAAATTTAATAAATATTATTTGAATTGTGGAATTTATTATTCCACTTAAATTTTAAACAATTAAATGCAAGGGAATAGAATAAAAATCCAACTGCCTCAGCCAGGGCGTATTCTAAAAAATCTAACCTAAGATGATTTTAGTTGGGGTTCGGTGAAGGTAGATCCAAAAAAACACAAATTTAAAAAATGTATTTTTTAATAAAAGATTATCTGCCAACGTTTTGGCTTACATTGTAAGCCATCTTCAGTGCTGTAGAAATACAATGTCATGAGAAAACAATGATAATTGAAATTAGTATAATAGAGAATTGCAATAATATAATGTGATATAAAGAGTATGAATGTAGAAAGCTATGTAAAAAAATTTAAAGTTTATGAAAAATAATTTGAAAAAGAACCAATTTAAAAAAAAAAACATGCAAACAAACTTATTGACAAGAAAGAAATTGAAATATCATTAAAGCAGTAATTTGTCACACCTACCTATTATGAAGATGAGAGAGGACGTCCTGTCCTTAAGTTCACATTTCCATGACTAAATTATATAAATTTTACTTTTACACAAAGTGAGAGGTAAAAGGAGTGGGGGGAGCAGGTACAAGGTGGAAGATGCAAATGGAAAGTGGCCTGTTGCAAGAGAGGGCAATAAAAAGGACAAAGGAAAAAAAGGAAGGGTATTATTGGGAATAAGTGACTTTGGAACTGGGAAAAATGTTTGACAGGTTTATTGAGACGGAGGGCTGATGGTTTTTAGAATGTTGAAAATGTTAGAATAAGTTGAGGAAATTTGTTCTATGTCTGTTCNTTACCCATCCTGATAATCCACCACGCTACCTGAATAGGAAACGGCCGCGTGACCTCTTCATTACCAACATTCATAATAATAATATGAAAAAACAACAACAAACAACTGTAAATATTGTAAATAGTGATTCTACCTTATATACCAAAAAGTGAATGCTCCTGTTAAAAATTTTCCCAGCGCCAAGATAATGAAGAGTCAGACAAATGTTTCACCCTGTCAAACACTATCTAGGAATTGAGAGTACTTACTTTGTAATTAAAAAAAAAAAAAACTTTTTAAAGAGTATTTTTTACATAACCTAGAAAGAACAAATTTTCATTTGCACTTCAACACTCATTAGTTAAACGCATTTCGCCAGCACTAAAATGTTTTTAAAAATTAATTATTTAAGCGGAAAATTTAATCAATACCATCGTTAATTTCAGATACCTGTAGTTACATTATGTAGCATTAAGTATTAATACAAAATTAGTATGAAAATTGATTCTGTATAAAATACTTTTCATTTTAATGATGATTTCCAAATGAGTTAACTCTGTCAGTGTTCACAGATTATCAATAGCGCAGATCCATCAGGAGTTATCCATTACTGGGATAATGATGACCTAAAACACATGTAATGTGATCTTACAGCACATAATTACAGGCGCATGTGTGTTGCTGTGTGAGGTTATGGGCCCAGACAGAAATATCCCCGAAATAAAACTGGGCAAACTGGGAGTGGGCTCTCGACATGCGAGCTTCACAGCTATAATTTCACTGTTATTCCGTGTCCCTGAACTCTTATCACGTTATCAGGCCTTGTTTAGGTGGCATTTACCTTCCACGGACAGCACACGAACCAGGCAGAATATAATTAGAAAGATAGCCATGATAACTGTTACTCCTCTTAATGTTGTGTCTGCGACAATGAACTTGTGCTGATCAAATACACAGATCATAAAAACAAAAAAAAAAAAAAAAAAAAAACTAAATTATTTTCAGACTAGCTCCGGAGCTGTTTATTTCTGAATTCAATGAAGAAATTATATATTTAAGCTGCCTGCGCAGGAAAAGAAACTAGTTCTTGCAGCTTTCAGTAAGGAGTAACTTTCGCTTAGTTTCTACAGTTTTATGAAATCAAGAAAAATGACAGTTTAAAAAGGACTCATGTCATTTTTATTATCCTGGACTCTATTTTTTACTTGCAGACAACAACTACTTTCTTATCTATAAGGAAAAGATTCGAGTTCTGTTAGGTAAAAAGATTATTTGAAGCTTATATCCGATATTCAGTCATTTTATAAAAAAAAAAAAAAAAAAAAAAAAAAAAAAAAAAAAAAAANTTAAAAAAAAAAAAAAAAATAGTGAAATCTATTGTCCTTTTCAGAAGAATTTGTCATTTACTTTCGCTATCATTAAAGCTGGTATTACATATTCTATATATTCTATTCTCTTGTAAAAAAATGTTTATTTATGACTTATTTTCATCAGATGAACTATCCTCTATTTGTTTCTGATATCTAACCTCTAGTTAATGTACACTTATTCTGTGTTAAATTACTTCACATGAGTACTTTTTCCTAAATTTTTACAGTCCTAAATCTTTCAACTCCGTTGTTTGTCGCTTTTGGTATAAATTAAATTTCTCTAATGCATGTATCTAATACAGATTTGCAACTGAAGACGAGAGAGTTTGCCTATATACACATCCTCAAAGCCACTTTAAGACCTGGCATCAATTGTCAACAATAGGAGAATTAGGGAAAACCCAATCGCCTTCCCCTTCCTTTAAGTCCTTTCGGCATCACTAGTCTCTCTTCACTCCTCACTGACGAAGGGTGAGAGATCCCTTTAAATTCTTTTCTTGATTACTATACATCGCAGACGCAAGTGTATCATTTACTACATATAATTTCTACACAAATGCATATATTTATTTATTTATGTAGTGGTTATGACACCTGCTAACGATCTACAAGCCAGTTTTCAGTTTTTATTCAAGAAACGCAGCGTATAGCTGTTGAACGAAAAACAAAAATCTGCAACGTCTTGTGCAAGTAAAAATAATCTTCGATAAAGTGTGCGTAAAATTTAGCTTAGAGTAAACTGGGATTCAGAAGAAATTGTTAGCCTCCCATTCAACCACTTAGGGTCATGGAGGGAGGGGCTACAGGTCGCAATCCCATTCTGATGGGACAAGGCTCAAGGCATGATTTTACTATTAGATAAAATATTTTCCTGGGCGGGATTCGAGCCCGCAGGATTGCGAGACCCGAACGTATCTCTGGCGCCCCTAACTTAGAATTAAAGTAATGAAGCTCAAAAAAGGTGTGTTTGTTGATAAAAGACTCAGCGGAATTGAACAAATAGAAATGGGGGTTTACCTGAACCGTAAATTTTAAACTTCTCGGTCTGGAAGCTACAAGTAATTGTTATCTTTATTTTGGCATGTCGTTTTTGAATATACTAAGGAAGTAGCTCGTTATTGACCAAAATAAGAAGAATAACAGAGGAGAGGTTACCTAAACCATCAAGTGCGAGTATAAAATTTCACTTCGATTTTAGGTGCTTTATATAAAGTTATGAAACTCAATACAGATTGTTTTAGCGATAAGAGAAACATTTTAGGAGTTGAATAGCGAAATTGGACAATTAGGAAGTAGGGCTTAGGATGAAGGAGTGGAAATTGTCATGGAACTATTCGATAGTTCGAAGGGAGGTATAGAAAATCATTCCAATCTATAGAGTCATTTATTAAGATTTTAGAAGGAACTTAAGGAATCGGTATAAGGACAAGTATAAGTAAGGCCAATAAGGCTGTGGTCTGAAGAAGTGTCAGTCAGTAAGGAAACTATGTAATAGATACGTTCTAGAAGAAACACTTTGAGAGTTATCTTCGAAATTTCCGTTCTTCTGTAGTTTCTAATGATATTAAATTTTAGTAGCTTTAATAGTCGAAGTAGTAAATCTTTAATGAGTGACCTGAAATTAATATTTATTTGTCTAAGCATGCCATACATTTAAATAGAATTAACATTTTTTTTTTCATATTTAAAAAATAATATCTAGTGTACAGAGTATGTACCATATTGCTTATTATTATTAATTTCTCCTATATTCCAAGACTTGCGAAAGGTACTGGAAGGAGAAGCCGTAATGACTTCACAGGCTAATAGAACGATTCCCAAGTCTCCAGCAGAGCCATTTCATCCTTTGCGAGTCCCCGACGGAGAAAATCCCGGCGCACAAAGCCCCCAGGAGTGCTGCAAGTCCTGCAACTGCACTTCCCATCGACCGCCGATGTCCCCCAAGGCCGCTACACCCTTTGGCCTGGAGTGGAAGGAAGGTCGCGTGCTGACCACTGTCGCAAGAGGGGAGGACACAGGCCGTCCCTGGAGCTCTGGATAAAGCACATCAGGACCTCCTTTCGTCAGAACGCCATTACCGCTTGTGCAAGAGAAGAGTCCAAACGACGCCCTGAAACAGTCTCTGGAAGATAGTAATTAAAGAGAAATTATCCCTCTATCCCCCCCAGTTTTACGAAATAGTCTGTATAAAATGTAAAATTAAACTATATTTACGAAGAAAGTATTGTCAGAAATTTGGTATAGGTTATTGAAGAATAAAAAAATAATTTGTTATCAAAAAAGTTTTTATTTTAGCCAACATTCCAGGCCTTCATCAGGACTGAATATGAAAAAGAAACATACAAAAATACTACAGAAACATGTCTATATTTGATAATCTACCAAAGAAAAAATAAATTAAAATATAAAACTCTGTGTAATCGACTATATAAAATGGATAATGAGCATATTTAAAAGATTCAATAATTTAAAAAAAATTTATTAATAATATTCTTAGAGTAACATACCAAATAGGTTGAAGGGGAGAGAAAGTCTTGTGCTCAACTGTCTACATCATGACGGATTTGTTTAAAAAAAATGTATTTGCCCGTTGTGGAAGGAACAGGAAACAGATTTAGGAGTTGGGTATTAAACTATATCAAGATTAAATTAAATTAAGATTAAATATTAAACTATATTAAGATTAAAATTAAACTTTATTTAAACTAAATTATTTGACAAATCAATGAATTTATCTAAGTATGTAATATTAATATTTACTTCATAGAATAAAGAGTAATTTTCTGCTAATGGTTTTTATAGAAAACCACACCACTTAAATGCATTTGTAAATCTGAAACAGTAATGCGCAAATAAATAGATTAAGAATAGCCAGCTAAAACGTTTTTTTAAATATATTCTTTATACCTTTAATACGCTTTACTATGAGTAAAATATATTGAATTGACTGAATATTTTAATGAGAATTTGATTAGGTTTGAGCACAGCTGAAAATTCTGTTTGTTGTTTATTATGTAGTTAATCGTTTGTATAATTTTTAAAAATCCACGACGAGGAAGCTGTGTGATCTAAGCAGATTTCCTTGATAATACTAAATGAGGAAATTTAATTTACAATCCGGAAAGAAAAGTGTCAGTAAAAGGAATGACAGCAAAATATAGTTTTGAGACAGGCCGGAAAGTAAGACTGTACATTAAAAATAACTTTTTTTTGTAAAAAATCTTACAGAAAATTAATATTCAAAAATGAAATTTTACAGCGACTATCTTCTATAAAATTCTTCGTAAATTGAATAAAGTGAATGAAAAGATATAAAAAAAGGAGAGTTTTTTTGACCGTAGATATTATTCTTAGATCATTTTAGTTGGGGTTCAATCAACGTAGATCCAAAAAACACAAATATAAAAAATGTATTTTTTAATAAAGGATTATCTGCCAACGTTTCGGCTTACATTGTAAGCCATCTTCCCAGTCATGGAAATGTGAACTCAGGGACAGGACGTCCTCTCTCATCTTCATGATAGGAAGCCCTGAAGATGGCTTACAGTGTAAGCCGAAACGTTGGCAGATAATCCTTTATTAAAAAAATACATTTTTTAAATTTGTGTTTTTTGGATCTACCTTGACCGAACCCCAACTAAAATCATCTAAGAAAAGATATAAATTACAAATAGTTAAAAATTATAAACTCTGTTACCTCTCTCACGTCTCTTAATCAATTACATTAAAAAATAAATTAAATGGTTTCCTATTAATAGCCTCCGAAAAACCGAAATATTTTAAATTATGCGGGCTCACTAAATGCTTAAAATTAATTTCTTAAATTATCTCTTAATATGTGGTTTTT
>KZ806919.1:31060-41314 GCA_000696205.2 Oncopeltus fasciatus | reverse complement strand
GAAAGTAAAAATAAAATTATACTATATAAAGTAGTGGTAGAGTTAGAAATGTTACCTTAAAAAATTTAATGATATTTTAAATTCCAAAATATGAAATTTGGAAATTTTAAATTTGGTAGATCTACTTACATAATCTTTTACCCTTAACCATTGCCAACTAAGCAAGTTTTTCAGCATCATAGTTGATGAACATTTCGTTTGTTTACATTATTTTCTGATTTTCTTCAATGAGAAACTTTTATTTTTGCATTTTCTTAATTTTTTATTTAATATCCAAATTCCAATTGTTATTATGGTACCCAACTGATTGTGCATTTTAGGCTATTAATTTAAAAATGAGTTTTAAGTAAACACCCACTTCTTATTCTAATGAAGTATTTTTGACCGTGTGGATTATTAGTAGAGAATTTGTTGGGATTAGGACAAGGTTGATTAAAAAATATATTTAAAAAAAATTTTTTTTTATCTGCCGACGTTTCGGCTTATGTTGTAAGCCATCTTCAGGGCTATCATGAAGGCAAGGAGGGATGTATTGCTCCCTGGTAAAAGTCTGCATGACACAATCTCAATCATACTATGTTTGTTAAATGTCATTCTCCTTCTTCAAAAAAATAGCCTGAGTTTACTCATTTGTTTTAAAAACGAAAAATGGCAGTCTCCTAAGAAATTCACGTTATTTCAAAGTATTACTGTAAAAAGAAAATTTGACAGCCGCTGAATGAACTCGTGAAATTATTAAATACGAAGGAGAAGTTTCCTTGACCAGCGAAATTGTTTTTTGATGCAAAAGCTTCCTATAGTTTATTTCTTTAATTGTCTTCTGCACCATTGCCTCTTAACTATTTCTTGCCTTTTCAGCTGATTTAGTGTACATGTAATATGACCAGTAAAGAATGATTTATTTAATTCATAATGAAGGTAATAGATTGATATTAATATGTTTCATGATAATTATTAATAATTAATAGATAAAGATTTTTAATAATATTTATTGTAACTAAGCACACTAAATATAGTAAGAAGCTTACACATGATTGGGTAGAGAGTTAGAAAAATGAAAATCGCCGGAGACCTGCATGAAGTAATAAAGTTACATTTCAACGACTATTATTATGTACAAGAAACATTTAACAATTATTAAATAAGAATATACCAAAATTTTAAAGACTCTAAGGTAATATTAATGTGAACATATCTGTTGGAGGAGTGTCAAATGTTTATAATAAACGATACCATATCTTTTTACTTATGTTCTTGAGTGTAGTTTATTTATTGATAATCCTTTTACTCTTTTAAAAAAATATGAGAGTTTGAGGTCATTAATATAACTCAAAATGATACTGAGTTTGGAGAATGTAACTTTCGAACTTTATTATCACTGTGATAAGGGTTACCCAACAATTGGCATAATATTATGAATAATGAATGTTGTAATGTAGTTTTTTTGTTTATATTTTTAACTGTGTTGTTTTGTTTTGTTAATTTTCCACTTGAAAGTTGTTTCCTTTTTGCTAAGATGGCATTCATAATAGAAATAATGAATAAGTTATTAAGAAAATGGCCAAATGCGAGGGGAGGTCAAAAAGTTCTCGGTCTGACCTAAAAAGGAATGAAATCAAAACATAAAAAAAAAACATTTATTTTTTAGTATAATGCCCCTCATTACTAATGAATTTATTACAATTTTTTTAAACCACTATAACAAATTTTTTTCCTTTGGAACCAATAAGGCATTAATATTCTCTTTGTGTTGGTCTTAATCTTCATTTCAATCTCCCCTCAGGTCCTTTTTGATATTTGAGATCTGGCCTGTAAGAAAGTTGGTTGATTAAATCAAAGCCCAAGGTGTCAATCGTAGCCATCACTTTACGAGTGGTGTGCAAGTGGCAATGCAATGACTAGTGCAAACTGACGACATTGGAAATATTATAAGTACTAGACAAGAAATGATAGGATTATGAAAATTTGTGTGGATATAACTACTGATTAGATAATCATGATGAGTGATATAAATCCTTTATCTTAATCTCCTCCTTCATGGTAGGCCGAGAACTTTTTAACCTCTGGTTATTTTTTTTTTCTGTGTTAGCCTCCCTTGCAACCCCATTAGGGTCATTGGAGGGAGGGGTTATCTACAGGTTGCCACCCTATTCTAAACACCCATTTGACCATTTCTAAACACCCTATTCTAAACACCCACGGGATTTGAACCCGCAGCGTCAGGATTGCGAGACCCGTACGGATCCCCTGAGCTAGCCTGGCGCCCCCTCTGGTTATTTTAATGAACAGTGCAATAAAAAGTATTGTTCATAACTCACACTTAAAGCTTTACTAGCTTGGTTGAGTTTCCACGTTAGGGTTTGCCTCGCACGTAAAATTCGACTTTTCCGGGAATAAATTCCCCTTTTCTAGCTGGTTAAAAATCTTAAAAAATTTTGGGCTGCCGACTTATGACCCCACTCCAAAAACTATTCGCGACTCTCACCCATAGCGGGCGATGACTCTGCTCATCTATTGATAAATATTGATCCTGGCGGCAGTGTGTGTACACTGATGAGGGGGTTCCCCAATCCTCGGCGGAGGTTAGTGGCATCACACTAAGACGGCGATCAATTGCTGGTCTCTTGGATGGGGCTCTTGATCCACTAAGACGAGAGGTGTGTTGGGCAAGCCCCATCAGGCGAGTGCGGTCAGACAAAGAGATCCCGCACACATCAAGCGGGCGCCTTGCGAAATGGCTTTTCGCCACAATCTTCCTTCTCCTCGTCACACTTACTGTGGTCCTAGTTTCTTTACGACCCCTCAAACACCCTCATGTGAGAGGTCTGTCCACATGGGTCTTCGTAATCTATATAATTAGAGCTATTAAAACGAAACATCCCTGAGAAAATGAAATTGCACATGCATACATAAATACATATTCACTCATTGTAGGAGTACAATAAGTCTGAGCAGATTAATTACATCTTGCCTGAATTTAATAATTTTCTTATTAAATCCATGTATTTTTTGTTTTACCAAGAAATAGTTGTGTATGACATTCATAAATAATTCTTCCGGGCTTGAGCAAGTCGAAAAGTTATTGTTGATATGATGGCTTCTCCAGGGCTGAAAGAAGAACGAATAATGTATTTTAGCCTTGAAGAAGCTTTCATATGATGGGTGAAACCTCGGAAAAAATCAATTTTTTTTCATAGCTAAGCCCGGGAAAAATATTATTGAATATTTTTAGAGACCATGGATGCCTTCGTGAACATAGTATATAAATTCAGGGGTAAAATAAGGGATGAGTTTTATTGCTATTTTATAAATGCATTATTATTGGAAATTTGGCGAATTCCGGGAATATATAATATTATTGAGACTCGTCTGATCAAGTGTAATTAAAAAATATTTAGATATTTTATCAATTTATCCAACATATCCTTCTTTTTGTTTCTCTGGGACTTTTATAATATACATAATGATGAACGGTTCTAATTTTCTAATAACTACTACAACTTGTTCCACAAAGTTTTTTATTGGATCATTAAAATTATTTATGTTGATTAACGTTCTTCCGATCGATGGTTTTTTTTTAGTGTGAAACAATATTTTATATGCATATAAAAAATATACTATTTGAATAAAAATTGGCAACTTTAATTTTAAATTATAATTAAACTTAAAATTTAAAACATGATCTGGAGGGTAAATGCAAATAAAAATCAAAGTAAAAAGGAAAAAGACAACGTACCAAAATAAGTCAATATATGGACAGGTGCTTATAAAGAGATACGTGATATTTTATATGATAATTTGGACAGCACTTTGAATGCTTAAAATCTGATGATGATCCAGTAAAGAAAATATAGTTGTTACCTTTAATATATAAAATATTTCTTTACAAACAATGTTTTATTTTTGTAATTTTAAAATACTTTTAATTGATAGTAAAGAAATTATTAATTATATGTTTTATATATAATTAATCACTTGAGTATTAAGTCTTGTTAAAAAATGAAATGTTAAAAAAATAGCTTCTTATAATCAATATTTATACTAACTGTCAATATATGTTTTTACTACATAAAATAGTTTAAAAAAACTTGACAATGTTGTTAGAAAAATAAAAACTTTACAAAAATTATTAAAATTATAACTGACTTTACATTTAACTATGCACATAAGAGTAAAACAGCGTATTAGCTGAAAGCTGCTTGGCCAGGCGCAGAGTATACATGACCAGAAAACATTCGATATTTGCGGGGATTAGTGGATCAAAATTTTGCAGGAGCAAGATTGAAATGTATCACGCTGCTTAGGATAATATAGTCCTGAAAATGATGTATAATGGTACATGCTAACATGGAATCTCGTCCTAATTTGGCGGAACTAATTGCCACAAACCGCTAAAAATTATTAAATCAATATTATTTGCATTGGCATGCATTTCTCAAGAATAAACATAAGTCTTGAGTTATAATTATAGTAATATTCTTTAATTTTGTTTAATTATAAAAAAAAGTTAATTACGACATTTTTTAGAATATTTTATAACGTAGCCGTAAAATTGAAATAAATATATATTTAATTTTAGCACTTCTTCATTGGAAACCAGAAAAAATAATTGAAAAATTAATTGTGACGTTGTTTTGGATCATTGTAATTCAAAATATTCTACGGCATAATCTGTATGTATTATACTACTACTACTCAGGATTCGAACTAGGACAGCTTTCTTGTTGAGAAAACTCTTACTGAGTATATTTTCTGAAGTACTTCGAGATAACGAAACTAGTTATGACAACAAAAATCATGTAGGACATAACGAGTTTTATAATTACTACCACTGTGATATAATCTGAATATTTAAAAAAAAAACTCCAATACTGATTTACTCTTTTTTTTTTTTTTAATTTTTTTTTTTTTTTTTTTTTTTTTTTTTTTTTTTTTTTATTACGAGGGTTTTACAAAAAAAACAAAACAACAACTCCCTCACAAAGAAGCATAGGCTGCTTATACAACTTAGCAAATTTCGCAGCAACATAGTTCATGTATATTCGTATTTAAACATCCCCAGTCATGTAAAGCCCATTCCTGATGGGTCCTAATAAATAATAAATAAATAATCGATGTCCTAATAAATAATAAAGAAACGCATAAAAGTCAGAAATTCACACACAAGCTGCGTAAATTAAGCAGATTTCGTATATTTCATTAAGGGGGAGAATAAACTATTTAAATACCCCCAAAATTAAAAGAACAATGAAAGTAAGAGCTGGTTTTCTATGAATGGTATTTGGTAAGAATGGTTTTAAGAGAGGGGGATTTCTGCTTTTAACCGTCCTTTTATTTTTTTTTCTAATTTTTTAATATTATTCTTATCTATTTCCTTATCATATCATCCTTATCGATATCCATATCATATTATCCTTATCTATGACACCTGAATGGTCGTTTTGTTGCGCCTTAGACGTCATTAGGCCTAAGCTTAGCTCTTGACCCTCACCCCATATGTTTGTCCAGCGTCTGGTTATCTTTAGATATGATCTTATATCTTTTCAAACTATATTCAAGAAGACCATATGTGTATAGTGTTTGTTAAAATACAAAACCCGTTTCGTTTGTTTTTAATGAGTATGTATAATTTCCAAAATTCAGTCCTTAATCCTCTAAAACGCTCTCCCTGTTTCCTGATTTAATACAGACGTGCGTGAAGCATTCACGTCCAGAGGTTCAGGCACAAACACAAACACACGCATTCTGAATAAGTTATGAGTGAGTGTGTTGGTGTATTAAAACAGGCAAGACGAAGTGGGTTTCAGAAATTGAAAAAAATGTAAATTCGAAAATATTTATTATCTTGTTATTGTTAAATGAAATGAACCATATGTTTTCATTTTAAATCAATCACAGCTGATATTGAAATGATATATTTGTAATTAAATGTCTAATAATTGTGGAAAAAGCGGTTCTTGAAAACCCGATTGAAGAAAGATATTCAGAACGGAAATTCAGAATGGCTCTAGGCCGCTTATGAGATCCAGGGACATATTGGGTACTTATTCACACAGATTATTTGATATTGATCGACTGATTATTTTTTCTTTATGCTCTTACCTAAGGAAAATCGTTTTTATGGATATTTACGCAATAAAGTACGCCCGACATTCCTCGTCCAGCTCCCTACAAGGGAATTATGAAAATTTTCTTGAAATAAGAGCCCTTTAAATTCGACTTGTATTCTCTCGAGACAGGTTATTTCAGATAACTAATTTTTTCCTTAATAGATGGAAGATATTGTAGAATATTAATTCTCACTGTACTCTCTGATTTACGAAAGAGCGGTGCCATTGACCGTGAAGAGGTATGGGGCAACACGGGGCGCCGCGTGTAACCTAAGCAAATCGTGGGAACCCTAGCCTTATCAGGGGGTTCTCAAGCTCTTTTATATTCAACGCGTAACTTTTTTACGTTGGTCCGGAGAAATTCTGTACTGCAATAGTGTACCGTTCTGTAGCCTGCTGAGCATATGTTACGTTTTTAACGAGAATAACTGTAGTGAACAAGACATTTATCATATCCTAAAGACGAAGTTCCTCACTAAATATGCTACTTACTAATGCTGGAACACATTACGTACAAATTTCACTTTAATTGGTAAATTAAAATTTTTTATTATTGAACAGAGCGCTTTTTTTAAATATAAATTTGTAATTATGTGCAGACATGTACAAAATGTATCTTCTAATAATAATACTTTTTTTTGTATGGGTTCGGTCAAGAAAAAAAATTTTAAAAAATACACATTTGTATTGTTTTGATATAGAATTGTATTGATTTGGATCCACCATGACATAACCCAGTAAAAACATCTAATAATAATATCTACGGTAAATAACAAAAGAAAAAAAAACTCTCCATTTGATCTTGTATCAATGTATATAAACATATAGTTCTAAATTAAATCTTGGGGTAGAGAAAGACTTTGTAGTGTTTGAACTGAATTAGTGTAAGGGTAATGTAGATAACAAAAAGAAATCATTTTTGACATATGATCAATGAAATGACCTGTGGAGGTTACCTATATTGTTATTGAGATTTTCACAAGACCATCATGTTACAAAACTATTTAATTATTATATCATTCAATAAAGTCGGACACTTAAGAGGGTGTCATGTATGAAGTTTTCCCCAGTTTTAGTTCATACTATAATAAGTCATATTTCTAAGCTAATCTGTGTTCAAACAGAAATTTTGGCTTTATTACTTTCGAAAAACATATTTGAACTAATAATTAAATTAAATTATGTAGCTTCTTGTTCGATTAACAAAAATGAGAAACCAAGGAATTCTAGTTCCTTATCAAATAGTGGATATTATATGAATCTCAATCGTAATATTGCCGTTTCAATTGATAATAACAATTAATATTTTTCTATGACAATCAACAGAACTTATAAGTTGTCTTGCATGAGCTGTCTAACTGTGCGATTTTCTCAATTGCGGAAAAAACATATTGCTCAAGGACTTTTATTTAGGCGATCCAACAGATTTAGGGAGTGATAAAAGGGGTGGAAAAAGTTTCGTTATCATTAAAAAACACCTATGTGGTTGATCAGAAAAATCTGTTAAAGGATTGGAGACCTGAGAGGTATATATGGTGTATATTTCTCTGTAGACAGTAAAAAATAGATTGAGCTTTGGATTAAGAATGTAGTGTGGGAGTGGGTTGGGTGGCTTAGGAATTTCGTAGGATGAGCTAGGATGACACTTCCAAACTTCCTTTACGGTAGATGTGAATGTGTGAAAGATTAAATCGAATTAACCGATATTGTATAGCACTAGCCTAAAGATTCAAGAATTTATGCCTCGACACTCAAGCTGTGGTTTGATATACAATAATGCTATAGGTGGGCTTCCACACAATGTCTACTTGAGATGTGAGTAATCTAATCCAAACACCAATCAATTTATAATTTGGAACATGGCTGCTAAATTTTGTCTACTGTAAATATTCCAAACATTAATATCGTTTCTAAGTATATGAAAATAACTCAATAATAGCTTTAAACAATCTTCATTTGCATTTTATGAGTCTTAAAGTTGTAAAGAACTTAATAATTTAATAATAAATATGTATATAGTTTAATTTTTGATCCATTATTATAAATAAGTAATGGAATATTGTGAAAACTTTCAGAAATTGATGTAAAAATTTATTTATTAATAAAATATCTATTTATAACAATTTATTCACCATCATGATCTCAAGAACTTTTCAAAATGTCTCTTTTCTCTTGAACCATATATTATCTTCATTTTGTGATTATAGGTAATGTAGAACAAACAGGTAATAGACCGATTGGAGGAAAAAATAATTATTTGCTATATTCTTAATACTATGATAGATAAGTGGATGAAATCATGCTTTTTCTTAAGAATTGTTGAACTGAATGAGCATGACAAGATAGGTCGCTGCTGCCGCAAGCATCTGAAACAGAAGGCAGAAATGAATAAAACTGATAAGTAATGTGTTCAGTAAGTTATAGCTGAAAAAAAAAATGTATGAATATATTTTTTAAATGTATGCCGTGGTTTACTATAAATACACCACTAAATGGTTTTAAGTTTCTTCTTGATATACTACCTTGGTCTTCTTAAGTTTACTCATTTTAGTAAAGGATTTTAATAACCGAAACTGAATAATCAAGAAGTCCAGCCTGTAAACTTACTTTGTTGCTTGATTATTCTCTTAAGGAAATGTTATCCTGGTTACTAATTATATACTAACAAATAAGATAATAAAATCTCCGATGAGTTTGGCCTTCGCTGTCAGATTGAGTTACCTCTCTGATCTAATAAATATTTTTATATTTAATTTAAAATCCAATTTGTATTTTATTAAAATGGGTTTTTTCAAATATTTCATATACATACATAATAGGTTGTATGAAATAATTCATGATACTAATACAAAAGGTTTCATTAAATATGAATATAGATAAGAGAATATGATGAAATTTGAAGAATTTTAATTTTAAAAGACATCTTACAACTCAATCGTGTTAACGAACAGCTGACTTAATAAAATCATATGACAGATACTGATATTTAAAAAAATGAAGATGGTCTTACTTATTTAACACTTGTTCACGTAGGCTTCGACGGTCGTCAGAAGTATTTACCGTTTCTTCTTCCGGGTTGGACCGTGTCAAATTGGTGTTATTTGCCGAGCTTTCGCACATCATGGCCAATTATATACCAATTATATTAGTAATTATATACCACCTGGATTTTAAAAATCTCTTTTACAACTCTCATTCTCTTTTCAGCCCTGAAGAAGCCATCACATGATGTGCGAAAGCTCGGCAAATAACACCAATTTGACACGGTTCAACCCGGAAGAAGAAACGGTAAATACTTATTTAACACTTTTTTTAACGGTTTTTATGTACTAAAACCGTAGATAAATGCCTAGGGTTATATGACTAAGTTAATTTATTTAGAACTCACCTTCGGACGTTAGAATGGAGCCAATATAGACTGGCATATTGTAATTTTTAAAAATTTATTTTGTGGAAATAATACATTACATTTTGTATTTAATCTTTATGATTCAATAACAAATATGGCATTGAATAACAATAAAGTTAAAGTAAAAGATAAAGAGCATCATTTATTTTTTTACCTTTTATTCTGAACTTGTGCTAACTTTCATTGGTGTAGGTATTTTATATTTTTAAATGATCGTATTAACTCAATCTATAAACTTAACCGATAAACTTAATCGTTTATATAAGAAAATAATTATGATAAATTTGTTGGAAAAGTTCAGTAAGAATTAAAATGAGATCTCTGAAGAAGAGAAGTCATTTTGATGGAAATGTTATCCTTCTATTGACAGACTTTACTTATAATGAATTACCGAGTGAATGAGGGTGTTGTCCATCGTGAAGAAGCCGAAGGCAGTAAACTTAACTTTCCTCTTCATGATTATATGGAGTTGAAGTTTCTCCTGAAAATAAATCGGTGTAAATGTAAATAAAATGTTCCTTAGGTATAGAAACTGTATACACATATGTCATCGTGAAATATTTCTTGCAAAATGTCCTCTAATTATATGTCCTAGTATCAAGAATTGTTATATTTTACGGTAGACTATTTGAGCTATAATAACAGAAATTAAACTAAAATAAATTTATGTATTAAGGGATGTGAAGGAGGAGAATGAAATAAAATCATAAATAAAATTATAATTAATTATTATTG
>KZ806919.1:8105-18816 GCA_000696205.2 Oncopeltus fasciatus | reverse complement strand
GCTAGGAAAAGCTTCTGATTCCTGCCTGTATATATATATATATTAAATTTTGTACAATATGATTAAAGTTTTTTCTTTTAATGGCATTGAAAAACATTAAAGATGAAATAATTTTTAAAATAACGGTTCTTCAATGAAGATAAACTTTTGTGCTAGAAGCTGTTTTTTATTTTGAATTACCTAATGTGTAATGAATAATTAGAAATGTTTATAATGAAAGAACACTAGTGGTCGCTGTATATATTGAATAATGAGTTCAATGGCCATTTACAACTAAGAGTCCAAAAATTATATGCTAAAATAATCAATCAAATCATTTTTTTTAATGGCCCAAATTACTTCTATTAACTATTTATTTTCAAAATCTCGAACTAAATTACATAAAAATAAAGGAAGACCTATATACAATACAACAAATAATGGGTTAAGTTGAATTCCAGGCAAGGGAAGAAGAAAAATCAGAAAAAAAAGGGGCAAAATCTTTTGAAATCCCTAATGGCCTCCTTAATTGGGCAATTACTTCGATCTTCCAGAAGAAAACTTCAAAATAATCTTTTGTTGACAATAATTGACAGCACGTTGAATGGTACCTCAGAAATTTTAACAGATATTCTTAGAATACTATTAGAGAATAAATTTTCAATCCTTATCTCAATGCCGCAAGTATAAGTATAAGCATAATCTTGCCTATTGATATTGTCCTTCTTCGCTATAGTTTTTTTTTTTCACATAATATTATAATAGCTTAATGTGCTGGATAACCTAACATTGTAATTAAATATTTCTAACTTAGTATACGTATTTGAACGTACTTCTTGAAATTATTTACCAAAATTCAAATTACCTTTAATGGTAAATATATAAAATTTATTTAATTTAAAAGTTATATGTTTACATTTTCTTGCAAACTGTCATTTGACATATTGTTTCCTTCATATATTTATGAACCTATTAAACATCCGATATCGTGCTATGTTTAACTTAATGTGCCAAATAAAAAAAAATCAACCACATAGAAAAAAGACCTTAGGCAAAAAAAAAAAAAAATTAATAAAAAATAAAAAGACTCTCCTTTGTAAAACTAGTAATTGAACCATAAGAAGCGCTTGTTACTAAATTTTTACGTTTTGTGTGAATGAAAAAAAAAAGGTCTTGACCAATATTTTAAAAACTAAATAGTAATCTTAATTTTAAAGTTTAAAATCTTTATGTCAAACAATATTTTATCTACCGTTTCTTCTTCCGGGTTGGACCGTGTGAATTTTTTTATATTTGCCGAGCTTTCGCACATCATGCAATGGCTTCTTCTTGGAGAATTCTCTTTTCAGCTATGAAGAAGCCATTGCATGATGTGCGAAAGCTCGGCAAATATCAACAAATTGACACGGTCCAACCCGCAAGAAGAAACGGTAGATAAAATATTGACGACCGTCGAAGCCTTTTTATTATTTATTATTTTATTATTATTTTATCTGATGCTGTCGGTGCCATTATGGCTTCTCATTTTGTGCTCTAAGTTTTCATGATACCTCTTCATTTGAGTAAAAATGATGTGGCATAGGACATCTTGTACCGTACATGAATGTCAGAGATTTCAGGTGTTGAGGTAACTTATTTTTGTCGAATCCCACGTTTCGGCTATTTGTTTTTGTTTGGTATTTAATTTATTTCCTCTTTTTTTTTTTTTTTTTTTTTTAAGCTTACAACTCTGGGAGATGAATTTCTCTCACTCAGAGGGAGGACATTTTCAGAAAAAAGTTACGATACCCAAACAGAATCCAGATTGATGTTGGTCCGAACTAATATTACCCAGTTAGTAATGTAAACAGCACTCTCATTTAAAAAAAAAATAGTTTTTCATGATTTATTAGAAAGATGTTGGATAAAGAGAACGATAAAGCATCGTTGAATAAGATAACTAACAAGTCCTGGTAGTATAACTGGAAAGTACACCGGCCCGGATAGCAGGAGATCCAGGTTCGATTCCTGGCTGGGACAGATAGTTTTTTATTTTCTATTCCCTCTCAATAATTGTTTGAAATTTTCGTGGGATAAAATACCACAACTAAATTAAATATTGATAAAGCATTACGTCTGAAATATTACTTGGCATGATTGAGCACTATTAGGTATAATATTTGAGTTTGAAGATTTTATTATAATAAAAAAAATTTCAATTATTTGCAAATATATATTTCAATATTTTTTTATAGATATTTGTTGGAAACTTGACCTTACTTCAGATCTCAAATAACCTCATAGGAGTTATAAATTTCATTTACACGCTGAATAAGACTGTGAAATTATTATTTTTTTCTTACCCTCTATTTATTTATATATTTTATTTACAATTTTAGTCCAGATGTGTTATTAACAATCCTTTAAGACTGTGAAAGATGAAGGTGCTTAAGCCTACAGTCTGGAGATGAACTGTAGATAACACGTCTGTGACTAAAGTCCCATCTGAAATATGATTTTTTTTTTCTCTTCTATTATTTATTTACTGCACAGTAAATTTCAATTTTTATTTGTCCCCCCTCAAATAAAAGATAGAAAACCTAGCTAGATGCAATATTCCCAAGCGCAGAAATACTATAGCCGGCTTTTTTTTTAAGAGCTAGGAAAAGCTTCTGATTCCTGCCGGTTGGTTGCAGCACTTGTCAGACACTCCCAGAGATTTGGAATGTAGATGTAAGATCGCAGCACTTACTGGTACATGAAATAAGTCTGAGATTTCTGTAAGAAAAATATTGTATTATTATTAAAAAGAATGTTCTTTGTCCTTTTCCATAGTTTCTACTCTAAAATTATAATATATTATAAAGAGTATACATTACATTAATTTTTTTATTATTTATTTACTGCACAGAACTCGCATTTAAATTGTTATTTGTCCCCCCCCCCCCTACAGGATAGAAAACCTACCTTGGTGCAATATTCCCAAGCGCAGAAATACTAGAGCCAGTTTTTTTTTAGAGCTAGGAAAAGCTTCTGACTCGTGCCGTATGGTTGCAGCACTTGTCAAACACTCCCTGAGATTAGGAATGTAGCCGTTAGATCACAGCACTGTACACACATCATCACAGACGGTACATGGAATAAATTTGGGATTTCTGTAGCAAACATATTATAATATTATTATTATAAAGCCTAATGGCCTCCTTAATTNGTAGTTGCTGCAATAAAATTCTAATGTTTTAAAAATATTATATATTACATTATTTTATTTTGGCAATTTTAATATCTCACAAGCTTTAAATTAATTAATTACTTCTTAATGTTTAGCTTTCATTCTTATTATTAAAATAATAAAGTATAATTTGTATTATTTACTCCTTTTAAATCTCAGTGTAAATTCAAGATTTTATTTACAGAAGAGGAAATTAAGTTGTTCACTCACTGTAATAGGAAGAAAATATAGTAAATGATAATGTAAACAAAAAATGGACATGTTTGGACAAATAATCCTAAAATTAGTAGTCTTGTAGTTACTTTGGTTTTTCTTTTTAGTGATAGCAAAAAAAAAAAAAAAAAAAAAACTAACGAAGAAAAACTTTGAAAAATTTATGAGCTCTTTCATTTTTATGATTATATTGTTATAATTAATGAAATCATAAATATTCACAAACTCGTAAGTATAGCATTTTTTTTCGACATTTGTTGTCTTATTTTTTATTTGTGATTATTAGAAAGAAAACAAATAGTAGAATCTATCATATTACTAATTTTAAGATTATAGTGTCCAATAATATCCATTTTTCGTGTCCAATAAACTCATTTATTTTTTTGTTTTCCATTTAATGTGGGTGAACAACTTATTCCCCGCTTCTGAAAATAAATTTTGAACTTACTGAGATTTAAAATGAGTAAATAATAGAAAGACTACTTTATTATTTTATAATACCAATTAGCGCTAATGACCATCAGCAGTCGACGCGAAATATATATAATAACAATGAAACATAAAGGAGAATTTCAAATTAATTTAATTTGTGTAATATTTTTAATACATTTTCATAGCATCAACTACGGAATGGAATAAAAAACATTCTTGATAATAGTAATAATAATAATATAATATCTATGTTCCTCATAGAAATCGCCAATTTCTCTAATGAAAGCCGTTAAGTGGTGCGATCTAACGCCTACATTCGTAATTTCTGTAAGCGTCTGAAAAGTGCTGCGACCAACTGTTGAGACTCCGAATCCTCGAATCCTCTCTTTCTCTCAGCCTTCAGAGTGAACTTAGTTCTTTCTAAGTTTTCATATAACAACACACGAGGCGTAAAAATTTAGTCCCTAGATAGGGCTGGGATGAATTGGCGTACCATATTAAATATTTAAGCACCACTCTGTAAGTACACCCTCATTTTTTGAGCTCTATAAAATACAATTCAGCAGACGTAAAATTCGTCCATAAAAACATAGCAGATATATAAGTAACATTTGAAATAAATGCTGGACTTCAAACATTTATCCAATATCTTAAATCAAGTCATCATTCCTTAAAATACAAAAAAACTTATATTTTAACATCTTTTAAATTATTTCTAATACTTACTAATTATATATTACATTTCATTGACATATTTTCTCCACAGAGTCGTGTTTAGTGTTTATGTAATTACAGTGTTTAGTTTTAAGTGTCTACATTGAGTCTTGTTTATTAAAGTCCATAACTCTTTATTTCAGCTATCTCAGAAATGGTCAAAACCATATAGAAAATAGTAGAAGTAAAAACATAATAGTTATTTTCTTGAACTAAATACCCGATATGATTCCCTGTGGAATTTAGATAAATCATGGCAGTAGTTGCAGAATATTAAGTTGTTGCACTTAAGGACTTCTGAAGAAATAAGGCTGGGATCCAGCTTGATTGTTCTTCGGCCTATAAATCAACGCCTTTTGGCCGGCCCAAGCGAGTATCATCTTTGCGTGTCTTTTCGTCTGCACGAAATTTGGCGAACCAAAATCGTGTCTCCATACGCTCAAAGAGAGAATATTGTCTAAAAACGAAGCATATTTTTCGGGCTGCTAAAAATATAATACTATTTTAAGGTGGTATTTTGAATAGCTACTTGATTTCTTACAAAATTGATAACAATTGTGCTTTCAGCAAATTCATGTGCAATTTAATGTTTTAAAATTTTAATATTTAATTCAAAAGTTAAACAGTTAATCAGTAGGAATAGAAAACCCTTATAGAAAAACATTCTGGCAATTTTCTAAGTAAAATGAGGCAACATTTTGAAATACAATTATTTACCGAAATTTGAAACTATAATGAGGATTTCCCTAATGGTATTAAGATTCTTAAATAATTGAGAACAAAATGACGTAATTAAAAAAAAAATGCTTAAGAACGAAAATATGAGAAATTTTTTCGTTTGTTTAGGTTTTTTGTGGCGATTAATAGAAAAAAACAAAAACAAACATTAGTAGAATCCATCAGATTACTAATTTTAGGATCATAGGGTCTAATCATATCCTTTTTTTTTTGTATACTCATTTATTATTTGTTTTTCTTATCATTTACTATATTTTATCTTTTTTGGGAAGTAAACATCTTCTTTCCCACTTCTGAAAATAAAATCTTGAATTCATACTGGGATTTAAAAGAAGTAGATAANTTAAAACATTAAGAAATAATTAATTAATTTTAAACTTGCGAGATATTTTTATATCTAACATTTTTAATGCTTTATAATTTTCAAAACAGCTACTATGGAATGGAATAAAAATAATTCTAGATAATAATAATAAGCTCTCTTATATTCTGGATAATAATCATAATTTCTCTTGAAGGCCGTCACGTGCTGCGATCTAACGGTTACATTCGTAATCTCTAGGAGCGTCTGACAAGTACTGCAACCCAGCGGCAAGATTAAGAAGCTTAACCTTGCTTTCATCTTGAAATTACTGGCAACGAATTATCTCATTTTTCCACCCTCCACAGTGAACTTGGTTTTCTCCAAGTTTTTATATAACAAATCATGAGGACCAAAAATCAAGTCCACTGACAGAGCAGGAACGGAGTACTACATTAAACATTTAAGAATATTTTCCATATTTCCATCCGGGGGTAATTATTAATAATGCACTTCTCTGTATGTAAACCCTAATTTTTTTTTGGCGTATTAAATACTGTTCAGCAGACATTTAATTTACGCGTTAAACATAGTAGGCATATATGGAACTTTTATAATGAAAACTGGCCATCAAACTTTCTTCCAGTATCTTAAATCATCTTACTTTATCTCACCAAAAATTACTTTAATTTTTTTTTATTGTAACATCCCCTACATTTTTCTCAGCACTTACTTACTATATATTATAATAATTTAGCATATTTTCTCCAGAGAGTCTTTAAAAAAAAAAAAGTAATTACAGTTTTTATTTTTAAGTGTCTTCATCGTGCATTATTTATTGAAGTACATTGCTCTTTATTTCTGCTACATAAGACATGGTCTACACCATATAGAGAATGGTAGATGGAAAAATATAAAATTATAATTTTTTTTTTTCTTAATAAAGGTATTATATAACCGCAATAGGTTTCTTGTTCCTGGATAATTATGAATTACCAGATTTGAGGACAAGAGGAATACACAGTACAGGTCATGTAGAATTTTCAATGGAAAAACCAATCCCTTTGGACTAATCCATCCTTTTCATTACGATCGAGTGTAGGAGGTTAACAGGAGAAGAAGAAAAGTAATGATAAGGGAACAGTCATGGAATAAAAAGTAAGTAATACTCTACAAATGACTATATTATCGAATATTCATGTTATATTTGATAACATTGTTCATTATAAATAATAAATAAATACAAAAATATACACAACACTAGAAATAACTTTGTTGATAGCTGATGCCCGAGGTAATGGATGTAGGCCACATGGCACAGGTGTAAAACATTTCGTTGAAGTGGTTTTCATTCCTCACTTGCCCGGTGGGAGATAGCTACCACCAGGTGTAGCNGTGGGAGATAGCTACCACCAGGTTTAGCTGCTGGACCACCTGAAGGATAGCCCCCTAAAACAATTTATAAAATTGATTTTTATTTATAAATATTATAAATAATGTTTAAAAAATAGTTTAAGTAGTTTGGGTTTTTTCTTTAAATTATGAAATACTTATTGCCGTAAAGATTTACATTTTGGTTTTGATAATACATAACTTAAAATCTACTTTAATTTTTTTTAATGTAATATAATTTTTATGGAAGATATGTTTATTTACCTCCTGAAGCGCCACCACCGCTTGGTCCTCTGTGAACATGACAGAATATTTGTTTTAGAATTTATTAAGTGATATTGGAATGATATTTCAAGAGTACAGTAAACAACTTCATAATATTTATGGACTAACAAATTATGTCAGCTCACCCTGAAGGATATCCTCCACTTCCACCACCGCCGTTGCCAGCTGGAAACATGGCTTCCCCTTCGTACTGCACGTCAGCGTTGTAGCCGCCATCATCAGCTGTGTATGTTACCTTCTGTCGCCTTCCATCAGGAAGCTTAACCTGGTACTCGCCAGTCACCTTGGTCCCATCGCTGTCTGCTTTGTGAGAGTAGTCATTTCCACTCGCGTCGTCCTTGACCTCATACGAGAAGCTGTATGGCTCCGGCTAAAACAGAAATATCGCTCATTTACATAACAAAAAATATATATATTTATGCTTTAGCTCCATTAAAAAATATTTATTCTGTGTAGATAATAATATATTTTTATATGATTTATTGACTGGGATGCCTGAATATATATTTTCATTAGAATTATGAATACTTGTTTACGTTTGCTATTGGTATTTATATTTAATCGTTGAAAATATTCTAGCTGCTTGTCTGAGAGGTAAGTGAAATAAATAATGTGTAATCTGAAACAGTGTTTTGCTTATCATGAATGTAAACTAATAGACAATAAATACAATAGTGAATGACTACGATAAATAAAAATTGTGCATTATGTTATAAGTGTTATTTAGGAATAAATTGGTATTACGTGTAATATGTAAAATATTAGTCTTTTCTAAAACGTTAGTTTTCTGTACCTTTCCACCTTCATCTCCACCGCCTCCACCATTGCTTGCAGGATATCCTCCTCCAGGAGGTAAGTAAGAGTTGGCTGGATCTTGAGCTGTAACGCAGGAAGCCAACAGTACCGCTGCTAATATTACCTGAGAGTAAGGTAGAATCATTTGTTAGTTATTTATAGTCATGCATATATGGAATCCAAATATGCCAGTAGCAATAGACAAAATTATTGTCAAAAACGTCTATAGAAATTTGTGACGTTGTCCCTGTCTAATAATGTTCAAGTGATGACTGTTGGCCACATTTTTCAATCATAGTTATAATATATCCTAGTTTATAAACTATTTTAGGTTTTTTTTTTTCACTTCTGTAAATATTAAAAGTATATTATGCTGTTTTTGCTAAATATTTGAAGATTCAATGACTATTATATAGTTTTGTATTGAAAAAAGGAGAAGTGTGAATAACTGAATTTTCAAAGGATTATTGATTATAACCATATACAATACTTAATATTGGTGGTTACCTTGCCGTGGTAGTCCATTTGGAAGATGAGTACTCACTGATCTGTGGAGAGACAGGTATGTACTTATATTCCTCAGAAGTGGTGGGGCCGAGGAACGAAGAACCGAATGTGGGGGAGTCTCTGGGCGTTGCTCAAGAAACGTCACTCGACACATTTATATTAGAAAATAATCGTTCAATAGTTTGCAATATAAAGCCTAAATACCAAAGTAAGTTTCTATATTTTAAATGTTAAGGGAGCCCCAATGGTGTTAGTTATTAAATTTTTCAATCCTTTCTTTTTAAAATGTATCTAAATGTTGTTGTTGTATCTGAATATTTTAAATCACAACTGCTGTTTTATTTATTTATTTTTTTGTTTCTCTAAATAGAAATATGGTAGCTTTTTTTACTTTAGTCTTTTTCTGTACCCTTTGCCAATCAATCGATTTCTGCCAATGATGAAAATAATTTTAAATACCTAGTTTGGTTCCATTATTTTAAAAATTGTGAATATCACAGCGCAAATACACACACACATATATACATTCATAATTCCGCCCGTTATCAGATCTCCTATCATTTTACTTAGCACCCAACAACTCTTTGAGGTCTAAGCGTTGTCTAAAAAATTACATTATACGGCGGAGATACATCTTCTTTCTTTTCCCCTTTCTGATATAGATTTCAATGAAACGCTGATATATAAGAACATAAACAAATGCCAAAAATTTATAATTAATATAAGTTGGTACCGACTTTTAAAATAAAAAGGACCTGTTGGACAAAAATGTTACAAATTAAAGATAAGAAAAAGTGAGTAAATTAAGACATTTTTGTGTTAAAAAGGGGGGAAAAACAGTAGAATAAACGAGTAGATGAGTAAGAGTGATACAAGTAGTATTAAGTAGACTAGTAGACGAGTAGTCCGACTATTTGTAGACTGGCAGTAGAGGAGTAGACTAAATGGTTTAATAAAAGTTCGTCACATTGGAGCTGCATATTACGTTTGATGAAGTTCGCTCTATAATTACAAACATCAATATCATATCATTTACACATAAAGTATGTAAATTAATAATAAAAAACAAAAACAAATGTGAAGCAGTTTTAGACAATTATTACTACAAAGAATAGAATGGAATTATTAGTGTAAATAAATGCAGTTCTTATCGCAGGAGCTGTGTAAACACGGATTCCTAGGCATCTTAGTTGATGAATGTATGTAATTAAACACATTCATTTAATATAATTCCATCATATAATCCCATACAATTATAGAATATAAATTTTGTCAATTTACAGATCTTGGTTACGGTTCATAGCTCTAAACTCAATAATTACGCAAATATAAAACATCATAAATTTCACTTCTAATTCAAATTTCATGTATAACCCACTCATAATCATCCGATTTCGTTTTCTATCAAACTCAGTATTTCATTTTGATTGAAAAATGATATTTTTTTTTTTTTTTTTAAATTGACTGTAGAATGTAGAGTTAAAACACACCACACATACAATGTATAAAGTCCGTCATGCGGTAGCTATGCATTCTAAGTTGTTTTCCTATTTTTCAATTAGATGAACATTAATGAATATTGACAATTTTAATGCAAGGGAACAGAATAAAAAATCTTACTGTCCCATCCAGGACTCGAACCTGGATCTCCTGCTATCCGGGCCGGTGCGTTACCATTTACTCTACCAGGACAAGCCTGATAAGATATTAAATTCCCCACACTAGTGTCGTGAATCTAACCTCCGAGGCAGACAAATATATCGTCTTATGCTCGAAGGAGCTGACATTGTCCAGCTGTTTAAATGACTTTCGTAATTTACTTTTAAATTTTAATTTTATAAATATTAATTTTCTTGTGGTATTTAATCCCACGTAAATTTTAATAATATTTAGTGCAAGGGAACAGAATAAAAATCTAACTGTCCCAGCAGGAGACCCAGGTTCGAGTCCTGGCTGGGACAGTTAGATTTTTTCTTCTTTCCCTTGCACTAAAAATTGTTAAACTTTTCGTGAGATTTATTACCACAAGAAAATTAATATTTATAAAATTAATGAATATTAAATGGCGATTTAGTTTCTTATAAGCCGGAGAAAGTGTTGAGGGTAAAAAAAAATGAAAAAAAAAAAAAAAAAAAACATAATGC
>KZ806918.1:875486-898767 GCA_000696205.2 Oncopeltus fasciatus | reverse complement strand
TTAAGGTCCTTTAAAATGTTCTTAAAAAATATAATATTACTTCATCAAGTTGTGAAGTAACAGTGACAAATTAATATTAATTTCAGAACAATGTTCATCATTTATAACGAATTCCAATGTGATGTGTAATAGTTTACCTTAAATTATATTTAATTGAAATTAAATTACATTTTTGATCAACTAGATCATTCAAACATTAATATTAAAATTTATATAAAGTCGTATTATTAATAAATGTAATTAAAGTCATAATTACGTTAAATTTATTTTTAATTTTTTTCATTTATGCACATCGATTCTAATATTTCATAATTACGTGGTCCTTCTCTCAAACAACAGAAACCACTCCAAATAGGTGAAAATCTATCCTAGGATGAGAAATTTATAAAAGATTAGAACTTACATTAAATTTGATAATCAAAACAACTCATTAGGAAACAAAGGACTTGATAAGATTTCACTTACTTCTGAATCTGAACACATCTATGTGAAGTAAACCATCTTATATGTTCAAGTGGATCGTTTTTTTTGACAGCAGATATTATTATTAGATGCTTTTTGTTGGAGTTCGGTCAAGGTAGATCCAAAAAAAAATACAATTTTTAAAAAATGTGTATTTTGTAATTATCTGCCAACGTTTCGGCGTACATTGTGAGCCATCTTCAGAGCTATCATGAAGGCGAGAGGGGACGTTGTGTCACTAAGATCCCATTTGTATGACTTCAGTAAGCCGAAACGTTGGCAGATAATTAAAATATACACATTTTTTAAAATTTGTATTTTTTTTGGATCAACCTTGACCGAACCCCAACAGAAACATCTAACAAATCATCTTATATTTTACTGAACTAAATTATTTAAAAAAAATAAAACAATTCAAGATGGTACAAATAAAATAGCAGATTCGGTATCATTTGACATAAAAGTTGTAAACCCTTTAAAAAAAATAAGCACTTAAAATTCTGTATAGTTTACCAAATTTTGATAGTCACATATGTTGTAAAATCGCGTAATGCTACGCACCAATGTCACCCCCTACTATAAAATGTGTGTTTACTAACATATAATATCAGGCCGACCAATGCATATAACACCAGCTGTGTGTGTTAGAGCGCTTTATTTAGAGGAATATTCGCAATTAGAATGTTTTCACTTTATAATTTCATACACATTTTAAATATATAGACCCTGTTACAATTTTAATGTTTGTTTTTTTCCATTATATAAGAATATTTCTCTTTTTTAATATAATTTTTGAATTAAAAGAGTTTGCCTCGTCTTCGTTTGGATTGAATTTCTCTCTTCTTGGATATATTTCTGAAAGTTGTCCTCCACATGTATATGCTAGCTTTTGGCGACAACACTGGATCCCATGTACCGCTTTTCAGTATTCTGGGAGTAGCTATATTTTTTTTCCTTGAAATAGAAAATAAACACATTATTATCTAAACTATACACGAAAGTATGAATACAGAAATTACAAGCCTGCTTTGTTTACTGCTTTAAATCTTACTTTTACTGTATTCTGTAAAGTCGTGTTCAATTTATTTAAATGAGCTATGATAAATGATGCAGCTAATCCTACTTAACCAATAAGCCTGTACTAAAATATGCCTATTTATGGACAATATTATGTTGATTCTCCCAGATTAAGTTCATTAGTAGAAAAATAAGTAGTAATAGATTGTAATAAATAAATAAAAATAATGTAATGTAAGATCTGTCACAGGAGCTGAGTAATCCAATTAAATTTCTTATGTTTCATTAAAGAGGAATGTATATATTATTAAATGAGGAAATTTTATTTACGGGAGAAAAATAAACATAAAAGTGAAGACCAGTTTGCTCTAGGTTTAACGTAAAGAAAGTAGGGGGAGTGCTCACCCACCGTAGTTACATTCATAAACTTCTTCCTTACTGTGAATTTTTCGTAATATTTTATTGAACGTAAAAGTTATAAAATTTGTTTTTTACCCTTATTCACGTTCAGAGAGTTTCCGTAACTTAAACATTAACGATTAAATGACATTTATAAATTTCTCTTTGAACTTCACTTTCCCTCATCAGATTGCAACTGAAAAATGTCACATTCAAGGGCTTACTATTATTTAAAAAATCCTAAATACTGAAATTAGTCTTTATGTTTAAAAATAAGGGGGATCACCCAACACTTGAAGTTGAATTCTGAAATATACGACTTAATAGACCTTTGTTGGTTTTTTAAAAAATATTAGAGGATATAAATGATGTAAAACCCAATTTTAAAACCCATTTATTCCATTAATATTTTTGTAATGCAAATAAAAACGAAGATATTACAATTTTAAATTTCTGTCACCCTCTAATCCCCCCTTCTTCGGCCAATTTCATATATTAACAAAAACGATTTGAAAAAAAGAAGCTTGAAATTATTTTAACATTATTTTATTTTAATAAATAATGGACCCTCATGCGGTGTATTACATTATATTGGCATACCATTAAATCACCATTGACCACCGACCATTGGCATTCATATTGCGTAAAAGTGACGGGATGGGGAGGAGGGAAGCAGGGGAAGGGTTTACGAGAATACAAATTTTAAATCTTAATATATTCGTCTTAGCGTCAAGAAAAAAATGTATCGAACATAATTGTTTTTATGTGTCTTTCTTATCCTATATTATTTTCAAAGAAACACGTATTAAAAATATATATTTGAGAATGTAATTTTCAGTGTTGGGTGTATGGCCTAATTCTTAAAATATACATTTGTTTGAAATCGGACCAGGAATAAATGGATACCAAAATATAATTTCTTCGTAGTACTTTGATTTTAGAAAAATATAATGAATTACATTGGTGTTAAGTATAATTTCAAAATGTTTGTTTACTGAAATAATTATAGGAAAAACGCATAAAGGACGAAGTTTAAGACTGCACCTGTGATGGGTTACCGCGTCCCTCCGACTCCCTCTTCCCGAATAGACTATAGCAAACTTTAGTGAATTTAGATTGTAAATGACAATGTAATAACCTGCTTAACACGACTAAATCACATCTGTGACCTCTATTTGTGAGCGCGCGAACTGCTTATCATATTTTGATAACCCAGAGTGTTGTAGCATCTCTCAGCCCAAGCAAGTCAAGTGTCAATGCCCATGGAATAAACAAATTAATTTGGTGTTCATGCTTCGCCGGCTTTCCGTTAGCTATAAGCGGTATTTATTTAATTCTTAAAATTATACAATATTAACTAAAAAAATGATTATAGAATATTTCAGCGGCTTTACGCTTTCTGCTAGATAAGTTCGTTAATAAGAAGAAGATATTAGATTGTTTATTTTCATTAGAATCATATATCATTGCAATCCGCTTTTTCCTTTTAACAAACACTTTAAATTATTTAAATTTAAATATAATATAAATATTCTAGTCATCACCATTCTGTTTGAATATATATATTATTGATAAATATCTAGGCTAGAGTAAAAATAAACTGTAAATTGACAGTTGAAAATTGAAATACTTTTTCTGTGTAAAATAACTAATAATTTATACAATTTAAATGATAAAGGTAATTTCCCTGTTTAAATTAATTATGCCCAAAGATTATCGCCAAATTAAGGGACTTATTTAAAATATACAATTATTTACCACTGTTTTAACTCTCCTTCCGCCATTTTCAAATCGCTTGGCCTTGGGGGCGCGCCCTCGCTCTCGTCAAAAGAGAAAATCCCGGGTATTTTCGTGTCGCGTACCAAGCCAATGTTAGAAAAGAAACATGTCACCTCGTTTCCTTCTTCGCTGTTAGTATCAGGCGCCTTTTTATTTGCCTCTCGCAATTCCGAGTCGAAATACTCTTTGTCGAAGTAACCTTCCAGGGGGTTAGTTGATTCCAGGCTAAGGGATGAAGGTGCCTGCGGATGAAAAAGAATGTACTATACACTGGAATTGAGAATTATCAAAATAAAACAGACTTGTGCTGTCGAATGTTTGAAAATACTTAGTTAGTGGCCGACTTAGCCTTAAACTACGTCAGGGCTCCCAAGGCTATGGGCTGGTCCCACCCAGGGGAAGATCTATCGAGTAATGAAATCTTGTCTAGTGCCATGGACGTTTAGCATAGAGTCAATTGTAGATATGACATTTTTCAACCAACCTAAATGGTTAAACTGAATGGAAATAATACAAATAAAATAATACACCCCATTCTTTGACGTCCATAAAGGTTGAGCCACACACGTTTCTTATTTTGCAGTAGGCTAGGAGGTAGTTCAAGAAGAAGAAAAACGACTAGATAGACGACTAGAAGTCTGACTGTTATCGGAAAGCAATCTGTAATGGGTCAATAGCTAGTGGTAAGTCATTGAAACTCTGCCAGATTGGTTTGCCAACGTCTTCGCGAAAGCTGACATTATTTCGAGTTTTTATTTAGGCTCGTACTTCTTTAGGGCTCGTCCTATCTACTTCCTAAAACCTGAATTACACTATAGTAATATGAAGTAAATCACATAAAATTGTTTATTATTTCTTTAAATTATTATCAACTCTGATCTTTGTTAGATAAGTGCAGCGTGACTTTTCTGCATCTTTTTTATTTCACATATTTGATTGATTAGCTCGAGGAATGCGAGAAGTGTGAGAGCAATTTGATGTTTTATAATTTTTAGTATTGTCTATATATATTTTATATAGTTTTCCATATGGATGCATTTTTTTAAAAATATTTCCGTCACTCACCTCATCATAGACACACTTCTACTTATTCTACTTGGAAAAGGGAACGCACATAATTTCCAACCAATATCTTCTCATACAGAAACCATTATTGGTACCAGAATTTAAACTTATAGCCAAAGTTTTTACTTGATAGTAGTAAATAATATCTTTAGTATTTTTTTTATTGTCTAAGAAAGACAAATATTACACATCACTAATTCACACACACATTACTGCGATTTATACGAGAACTTAGTAATTCGAAACTTCTTCACAAGCTAGTGGTTTGTAAAAAAAACTGCATTTTCAGGAATATAAAGATTTTTTTTCTTCTCTTAAAAAATTTTGGAAGAGCTTTATATAATTATAAACATCATGGGCATTTGGGTTTTGAGGACGACAAACAGTTCGTGCATTTTAACGTAGTCTATGTATGAAAATACTTAAAAGAATAAATATCACCACAACTATAAATTTATATATATTTTAGTCAATGATGTCTTGAGTCTTAATGAGTTAAAATTTGTAATATAAAATGCAACTAAGTCCATAACATACTTACTTACTACATAATTACTGTCCTTGAATACAGTTACAATTGAAATAATTATTTTGCAATAATCAATTTAAAATAATCAGATTTATACAAAATATATTTCTTAGTTATTATTTTACTTCCCTAGCATAATTGAACTTACTGTAGCTAAAATGAAAAATAATTTCTTCTTGAAAATTTCTTTTAGATTTTATTATAATTAACTCCTACACCAACTAACATTCTCATTTGGATACTTGAAAGATTTTGCGAAAAAATTCTGTAGATTTTTACAGTATTGTCTTTGATTTTTTTTAAATGGATAAAAGAATAATGTCATTTATTTGTTTCTTTTAAATTTCTAGATTATTTATAGTTTATAAAAAATTCTTAAAAATATTGTTTTTTTTTAATTAAAATTAAATGAAACATGTAAAAAATACGTAGAAAGTATGAAAATGCACGTATTGTTCGCGCGAATCTGTGTGTGTGTCTGTGTGAGTTAGAACAAGTGGGAGGGGGGGGGGGTTCTAGAACATGTAAGCAATACGTAATGAGTATGAGCATATACAAGTGTGTGTCTGTGTGTTGGAATAGGGGGGGGAGGTTCTGGATCATGTATGCCGATGTAATTAGGAAGTTTCATGGGAAGTCCGACACAGCAAGAGCCAATGGTCGCTGGGATTTGTTCGAGGTGACTTCCTAAAGCCAACTAGTTTAGAGTCCCGTAAAAACAGGCCGCGCCAACTTCCATGCAGACAAGACCGCTCCGGAAACCCTCTCCCTGTTCAATTATTCTTTTCGCTGAATTAACTTTTTACGGCTGGCCCATCTGTGGCACAATCCTCACTTCCAATTCTACTTCCAACAGAACGCCATTAACTACAGTACATGGCAGTTCAGCAATTTCCTTCAGACTCTCTGATCTTAAGTCTTAAGAAATCATTTCCATATTTTTCTAATTAACTGTAACATATATTTAGTATGTAATGATATGATGCAAGGCAGAGCTCTAATAGTAATAAAGCTCTATGTAAATACAAACAAATATATTTTTAATCTAATACTTTTACTACTGTGCCTGATCATCTTTAATTTAAAAAAAAGAAAGGTATTGTGCCTCCGTGTTTTTACAACACATTCAAATCGAATGAGTTTAGAATCTTTATTTTAGCCTATCTGGCTATATACCTAGGAGTTGAATGCTAACCGCACCATTATGGTATAAATTTCTTGAGTTATATTTGTCATATCATTTTTGCCTTCCCAATGATTTCGGATACAGAAGAGATTATCTAGATATCTATCAGAAAAATTGCTGTGTTAAAAGTGTGGTTTGACGATGAAAGCAAAAACCTAAACGAGGAAAAAGTATCAAGTATGCCGAAACATGATCCAAAAGAAACACGCTATGAGATACGTGAAAGAGTACTGATCAAGAGGTGGAAAAGAAACTAAATGTCACAAGATTGAGGAATCAAAATACCATATAAAATAAATTACAATGAAGCCACTTTCGAGGGGACAAATAACAGAATATTCTTTTAAATGATTATTTAAGGGTGAAGAAGATTTTAGACTTTTGAAAGAAAAAAAAAGAAAGTACACTTACCACAAAGTAATCTGCTAACATGGAAAGACAGGTCGAGACATTTCAAGTTGAGGCAGAGAGGAAAATCCATGCCTATATTCTGTTTTTGTTGAGCCTCCTAACAATGAGAAAATTCATGACGCAGCTAAGAGTACCGAAAATCGAAATATTCAAGCACGTGATCAATAACATTTCTTCAAGAGTTATTATTTGACAAATGAGGGGAAGAAATAAGAAAGGGGATGTATCACCAATCAACCATTATAGAGGCCTCCCCACGGCATAGAAATGCAATCATTATCAATTATTATTTTTAGTTTTGCTTCTATTTAAACGAAATCTTGGCATTATTAATCTGGATTCTAAAGGATCAACTGAGAGATGAAATACTTACTCTGCTCTGATTCTATGGATGGAGACGAAGAATATAAAACAAATGTAAAAATGAATGTCCTTCCCAAATATTTTCGTATATTAAAAATTACAATGGAGGGCAATAGGTCGTCAGGGTGAACGGTATGGGTCGTGGGGAAAAGAGGTAAGACAGGGTGTGGCGGTCTGACATTCCTTTTGTCTGACATTTCTCTGGAGAAAGCAATTAGGAACCCACGTGTACAGGCTAAAGACACACTCCTTAATGGGACAGTCCAGATTCTGGGATTTGTGGAGGATTCGCTCTTACGGGAAGGACTTAGAACGCTATAAGAAAGGCTATCCAGGAATCAGAGGAGTCTAACGCAGGAATAGGTCTAATTATAAGGATTTATAAATCAATTATTCGACCAGTACTTTCATGCGACTCAGCCCAAGACTCTTCCTCCGGTATCGGAGAAAAGTGCATCCCTGAATGTAACGTGGTATATGTGATTTGAGTGCCTGGATAAAGATGAAGGCTGCATATAAAGACATACCATACATGTCTGCCTATTCATGAGGACATCCAGACTTCACTGGGTAGACCATATTGCTCCAATATATCCGAATGAAACACCATCGATTATCTATTCTTTTGCTATCCTTCCACCAGATTCCAGTCTATATAAAATTATATAGAATACATATTGAATGGCCTAATGAATGCAAATCATGTTGCTTGTTTTAGGTTTACCAGCTTTATTGCAACACCTCAAAAATGTAGATGCCTTTTCATTGTTGGTCGTACAGTAGGTCAAAATTACAAAACTTTTAAATCTGATAAAGGATAATGGAAACATTTATCTTTCCATAGTAAATTTTGTATTTTTATTATTTATACCATCCAGGTGCATTGTACAAAAGTAAATACTATAATATTAAACCTTTTATTTACAAACAGTTATAAAATTATGTAAATAACTTAAAAACCCATGAAATACCATTTTGAAATATTTTTCATATAAGAAAGTATTTTAGTTTTTTAAAGATGCGGTTTAAAAGGAAGAAGTTATTATAAATGATTTTCTTTTTATTGTCTAAGTTAATCATTTAATTAATGATTAATTTAAAAAAATTAAAAGTCAATTTATTAAATTAAAAATTTTAAAAATGTCTTAATTAACATGTAAAATAAGATATTCAATTACACGTCTAGTTACAGGAAAGTTTTTTTTCACTATTGACCATTTAAATATGACAAAATTGTATTCTATTTAAAAAAAATTCTATCCGGGCTAGCAGAGACGCTAAGACAAAAGAACAGTGGACTAGATAAGATGACTTTTTTTTTTTATAATTCACAGGAACCCGCTCCCCTCTTTTTGTAAATTGAGGCTACTTCTTCTCTAACATTTATGCAGTGTTCTCTTCACAGTCACAACACCCTTCATACATTTATCACTGTGAGAGAGTGTACATGTTTGTCTATTTTTTCATGTCATGTCATGACTGAGTCATTCATGAAAATGGAATGTTGCTGACACGACATCCCTTCTCGCCTTCATGATAGCCCTGAAAATGGCTTTCAATGTAAGCCGAAACGTTGGCAGATAAATTAAAAAAAACACATTTTTTTATAATTTGTAATTTTTTTTTTTGATCTATCTTAACCGAACCCCATCAAAAATATATCTAATAATAATATTTACGGTCAAACAACTCTCCTTTTGAATATAATTAGGTGATTTGAAAATTAGAGACTGCCCACCGTTCACTGACGCTGCCCCTTTTTCCCGTTGTATTCTTATTCGTGCGAGATGAAGTATAAACATTTCCTAGTATGTGTATTGTTAAAGACTAGGAAAGTAGGTTGCGTGAGGACCAGACCTGTACGAGAGGAGGCTATTTGAGGGAGACCAGATATTTCCTCTGTCTGGGAAGAGAAGCGGGAATACTGAGAAATCCTAATGAAAATCTTCTAGACTCTTCTCGTCCCTACCACGAGTTCTATAAGCAGCATGACAGCGGCCTCTTGGGTCAAAAATAAGTTAGTCTGTGTCAGTTTCCATGGCAGCACGTGTTCAGAGCGTCGGGCTGGTAGTGGTCTTTGCAGTACCGGTAACAGCTAAATGATAAGTGACTTTGTAAATAAGCAGAATATATTTATTAGCCGTAAGTAATTTACAATTGATATTTTCTATACGTGTATTTATGTAGTACTAAAGACAGTTGATTGATTTGCTATTATTAGGTATATTTATTTGTCATAATAAATTAACATGAATTTATTTCGTTGTTGATCTGACACCCGTAACATTATGTAAAAATTCATTTAGTCGAGACACCTTTTCAACTTTTTCTGAAATATGACTTATGTACGAATCAATATAAGAATCAAATCTAATAATTTCGTCCAAACTCACTGGAAGGATCCTAACCACATATCTAGGTGTGTGTGTGTGTGTAAGCAGACTGAGTATTCACCGCCCCACAAATATTGAAGAGGGAAGCCATGCTTTCCTGTCCTTGTCAAAGCGAGTTAGCGGTTCCCCGCAGCCAACAGATTAAGCCCCTGATCCTCATGTACTTGGGGTGTGGTTTTGAGGAGAGGACATGGAGAAACTTAAATCTCCCCCAAACTTATCATGCTGTATTGGTGAAATCCCTCACCCCGTCCCGTTGAAATTCCCTCTTTACCCAACCAACATGGCATTACTCACTGAGTAGTATCTCTCACAAAGAAAATTTGTTAATACTTCTACAGATTTCCTTTTAGTAAAACAAATATAAAAAAATGTAAACATGGCTGAATTTTGTAGAATATAATCCTAATTATAACAAACTAAAATTTATTAATATTCATTATAATAATATTATATAATTCATTCATTTGATAGTATTTACCGTTTCTTCTTCCGGGTTATTTGCCGAGCTTTCGCACATCATGTGATGGCTTCTTCTGGGCTGAAAAGAGAATGAGAGTTGTAAAAGAGAGATTTTTAAAATCCAGGTGGTATATAATTACCATATAGGGTAATTATATACCACCTGGATTTTAAATCTCTCTTTTACAACTCTCATTCTCTTTTCAGTCCTAAAGAAGCCATCACATGATGTGCGAAAGCTCGGCAAATAACAACAATTTGACACGGTCCAACCCAGAAGAAGAAACGGTAAATAGATCTGACGACCGTCGAAGCCTACATGAATATTTGATAGTAATTTTTGTCTTGAAATATAGCTAATAGCTAATATGAATAACATAAATATTAATACACTCTTATTTCAAATAGAATAGTTCTAATTATTTTCTATTTTCCTTATTCCCATTGGATGTATTTTAAATTTTTTTTTCTTTATAATCTCATCAATCTATTTTTTTTCTCTTTGTTTTGTGTTTTTATTGAAAGTAATCAAGTAATTAAAATCTTATTCTATAACTAAATTGCTGCTATTGAAATCAATTTTGCGCATTTGAATGTACTATCTGGGCATAATTTTCGAATTATTAATAAAATAAAATTTAATTCCGGCAATTATTAATTCAAGGGAGTAATTGAAAATAGCTGTGATCAAATTTAATTTGAAAAAATAAATAATTGTTTTCATTGTAATGGGAGATGGACAGTTACTTTGCATGTTTTGTGACTCCTCTGTATGATTCGTCATAATTGAATTCAAAATATTTTTCTCCACTTCACAACGAATAAAATTCATTCGTAAAATTAAAAGGGCTTAGAATTCTCTGTTTAGTGAGAGAGGATATTACTGGATCTCTTCCGTCCTTTATTGCATGAATTCCTTCATTTTATTCATATCCAGTTCCTTAAAGGAAACCTTTCGTAAGGCTTCGTCGTCTTGAACACAAGTTGAAAAAAAAGTTATTTTTTTTATAAATATATTTTTTTTGTGGTATTTAATCCCACTTAAATTTCACTTATTTTTAGTGCATGGGAACAGAATAAAAAATCTAACTGTCCCAGCCAGGATTCGAACCTGCATCTCCTGCCGCCCGGGCCGGTGCATTTACCATTTATGCTACTGAGACAAGTTATTAAATTCCCCGCACTTGTGTCGAGAGTATAACCTCCGAGGCAGACAAATATATCGTCTTATGCTCGGAGGAGCTGACATTGTCAAGCTGTTTACTTTTAAATTTTAATTTTATAAATATTATTTTTGTGGTATTTAATCCCACGTATATTTTAATAATTTTTAGTGCAAGGGAACAGAATAAAAATCTAACTCTCCCAGCCAGAACTGGAACCTGGATCTCCTGCCATCCGGGCAGGTGTATTTAAATAAATGGATAAATTTGGATAAATGAATAAATAGATAAATGCACCGGCCCGGGCGGCAGGAGATCCAGGTTGAGTCCTGGCTGGGGCAGTTAGATATTTTATTCTTCTTTTTTTTTTTTTTTTTTTTTTTTTTTTTTTTTTGCTGTGTTAGCCTGTTAGAGTGAAATGTTAGATCCATGGACTTTTTATGTTAATGAAAAGTTCTACAAATTCATTTAATATTCACATAGTCAATTTTACAGTTTTCCTTTCTTTAATGACTTAATGCAGGGGATCATATCATTCACTTTTAGATATTATTATTTTGGAAATTCATAATAGAATTCATTATTTAATAATTATTTATTTATTTAATAAATCTAATTCCGTCAGTGACTAGAAGTTCTCTTAACACAGTGAAAACAAAATATTTGCTCACCTTGTATAAAACACGATATCCTTTTGGAAAATGCAAATGGTCACTTCCAAAATTACTGTCTAAATCTGGTTTAAATTTAAATTTTCCCATACTTTCTTCATCTGAAAGTTCTTCCATCGTTGTCTCCAGAGTAGGTAATAAAATAATGTTCCTGTGCATCTCTCCATATTTATTATTGAACCCAATATTATGAAATGACAGATCAGTATTTAGTCTTTCTATAAAATAAAATAAAATATATTAAGTATGCTGAGGACAACAAATTAGTAAGCCAAAATAAGTACAAATTACATTGACTAAGACCAAAATGATAATATCCTCAAATTTTGTAAATATGAGAGGATAAGTAATATAAAGATATGAACTAAAAATCAAAATCTCTAAGGAAAAGAAGAAAGATCTAAGAATCAATAATGAGTGTACTGAAAATTTTTGAAATGTTACGTTTTGAATAATATAGAATAACTTAGATGTGTTTTTTTTTACATGTGTTATAAACATTCTAAACATCCATGGCTCACGACAACTTTTATTTATCGATAAAAGCTTGCCCTGAGCAAGATTTGCCCATCCACAGCGTCAGGATTGCGAGACCCGAACGGATCTCCGGAATTTTACTGCCAATGAGTATTATCGATTGTTGTCATGGAAATACCCCTGCTTAGATTTTCATTTGTCTTCTTAATTTTCTTCTTTTTTTTTTCAATATTAACAATATTTTTCTCGTTTAAGAGTAAAACAGGCTCTTGGGAAAAATGTAAGTAAATATTTGTTTTAATTTCCGATTTTCATCGTTTATTAATGCTTAGTTTATCTGAATTGATTGTAATTTCCGGTTAATTTTAACAATTATGTATAAATTTGCTCTAATTTTTTCTGACTGTTTTCTTTACAAAAAATTGCGAACAGGATGGGATTTCATATTTTCTTATCAGCAATAAACATTTTCCATTAGGTCATTTTGTTAAGGGTAATTCTTCATACACCCGTGAAATAATTAAATACTATCGAATTCTTATTAATAGTTTGTTTGTTTTTAACTGTTTTTAAAAACTAGCTAAAATATAAAATTAAAGAAATAATTTAAGTTGTTTAAAAGGAAAAAAAATCAAACCTTTTTTTTTTTTTTTTAAATTGCAATTTTTAAATTATATTGATCTTCAAACTCAATAATTTTTGCTAGTTAGCTCAGTAATTTATTTTGATAAGTAAAAAACTGCATTATCTATCACTATTTACCATAGTTTATCCTAACACTATTTAATTTAAAATTAAAAATATTACAAACATAAATAAGGTCTATAATTACTCCGAAAATAAAACTGTCCCTTTCCCTGACGTCTATAATTACTTTTATTTTGACCCATACCACAACATACTTGACTACTACTGGGAAAGCAGAATCCGACTATTCACGGTATATAATGGGGCTTTTGAAAATTTCAAATTATCTTTACCGATCCTGTAGGCATGTATTAGAGAAGCTAATATTGTGGGAGAAGAATTTTTCTCTTCGCATACAGAAGTATACCAAAAAAGAGAAAACGGGAAATTAATCCTTACATGACGTACAAAAGAGTTAATTACCAAAAAATGTTATAACTTTTGTTCTTTCAGACAAATTAAATTCATATAACTGAATAATTCATAGAACAGTCTGACAACACTGTTGTAAAACAAGCTTGTCAGTTTGATTTTGACTAATACATTAAAGTTTTACAATTATAAGTTTAAATGTATAATAATTTGCTTGGGCACCAAAATTAGATGTACAAAAATTTTACAATAATTATTCTGTACCACATCCTGATGCTTAAAAAACCGCAAATTTCGCATATTATATTTTGGACAGTAAACCAATTCATAATGTTTAAACTTTACTGTGTGAATGTGTGTGAAGAGAAAGAGAGAGAGAGAGATATATTCAAAATACATTTATATATATATATATTTGCATTCCTCTTTCTTTTATTCCCAAATAATTGAAATAAACTTTTTATGCAAATTTCTTTTCATAATTGTTTCTTCAACCAACTCATTTTAGCACATTTCTGCTTCCTCATAAGAGTTAGTCTTTAAAATGACATTTGAGCCATTTTGTTTTATGATTAAATATCCTGTTAAAAATTATAAGAGGAGTTACTAAAAATTATTTTCTTTGCAAATAATATACATATATATATGTATATTTGTTTGTTTGTTTCTGTTTTTTTAAGGGCAATCAACTGCTTAGAGCATCATTACCAAAAATAAATATATTGTCTTCTTTGACTCCGAAAAAGGATTTCCTCTTAAGTTTCATTGTTAGAGGTGCTCGTGGAATGTAAGTCAACTGTGACTGCCCTAGGAAGATGCTTATATATTGAAACTAGTTCCACTATAAAGTCATAGACCAGAAAGACAATTCCTTAATTTGATACCCATTGTAGTTTTTTATTATACAAGTTATAACAGTCAATATGGATTATATTCAAATACAATGAACACAGAGAATATAGAATTTATGATAAAAATGTAATGAAGTAAATTTCTGTAAGTTCCCCCTTAATTAGTAGTAATAAACTTCTTAATTATATTCACTAAACATTTAAGGAAAATTCTATCAGTATATTTTCAGGCCTTTTCAAAAATAAATAAATAAATTTAATTTTAACATTAATAATTCAATAAATGTTCATGGCCCTTAAAAAAATTAATATAATATCCTACATATTTCTTTTCTAAACAAATCTATCATTTTTAAAAGATAGAAACAAATCAGTTAATAACATTTAAAAGATGATTTTTTTTAAATGTCCATTTAATTTTTACCTAATGGTAAATCCATTTAGTTAAACTAATTATGAAGAAAGTCGCTGCCAAAAAAAAATAAAAAAATTGCCAGAATAATAAAACTTTTACAAGCTTTTTTACGCTTTTCAAAATTTCTGTGACAAATTTCCTAAGGATTGGTGATCTTTATATTATATGGATTATATTGATGATATAATTAATTATATCATATCTATGAAAATTCTCCTTTCATTAAAAACCATGCAGGGAATGACTTAAATTTTATTTCACATAATTAATTCACATGTGCATTTTATTTTAGTTACAAAAATTTAAAACTAAAACTCACCAAACATGAAAGTGTCTTATCCCTCATATTTATTTTTTCTTAAGATTATTATTATCTATCAGCTTGTTTAACCTAANTGAGATATCTAGCTGGTCCTTGTGGTGTAACGGTCAGCATACCAGGCCCGGATAGCAGGAGATCCAGGTTCGATTCCTGGCGAGGACAGATAGATTTTTTTATTCTGTTCCCTCTCGTGAATTGTTTATAATTTACGTGGGATAAAAAAACCACAACCAAAATAAAATATTTACGTATTCAATTTATACTGACTTATAAGAGTTCATGGCCTAATGCTTATGATATTTAGGTATAAAATGTAAATTTGTAGAAAATAAATATTTAATGTACCTTTAAGAGTGAAGCTCTCCTCTTCGCTTTCACTTGAATTGTATTCTTCCGTCATTTAAGCCGCACTTAGATACTTTTTCGAAGGCATAACCGATTAGGTTACGTGTGAGAAACACGTGTGTGAATAAGCAGGCCAGTAAAACTTTTTTTATGCGTAATATGCAGAGGTATAGTTAGAAAAATCCAGATTCTTTTACTAATATTAGTGCAGAATAAATAATAGATCAATCAATCAAATTATTATACGAAAATAAAAATTATGTTACGAGTAAAGTAAGTGTTATTAGAATTAACTTTTCCTCTTGCTCAAGAGTGAAATATGAGGTTTATGAAGGTTATATAAAGTTTATGGAGTAAATAGAGACATTCTGTGTGAAGATTAACAAATCCTAAGGTATCTTGAAATCCTAATTTTCATTGAAGAAACTTTGGATTCAAAGGATTGTATATGCTGGATATTGGAAGGCTAAAATGCACCCCAGAGTTCTGCACCGTATGTCCAGATCGGTCGTAGTAAAGATTTTGTATCTAGTATTATTTTTAATCTGTATACTTGTTTCATTTTGAAGAACTTATATTAATGGAAGAGGTATTTTTATTGATACATAAATTATTCAAATTTTCATTTTAAGTAGTTAAACTCATGATTCTTAAAAATATTGTTTTTTTTTAATTAAAATTAAATGAAACATGTAAAAAATACGTAGAAAGTATGAAAATGCACGTATTGTTCGCGCGAATAACTTTTATTTATTTATTACATTCTGTTAAATTAAAACATTTTGTAATTTGATCACCACAATGAATTAGAGAAAAAAAATGACATACAATATCAATCACATGAGGAGAGAAGGTGACCAATGACACCATCTCAATTTATTTACAGACTATGTCCCCAGGAGGTCACGGGGCCATCTTCTTTTTAGTCGTCGGGGTGGATCATAGGGGTTGGAGTCCGATTACAGGGACTGGGCATATGGATTAGGGTGAAATTGGAGTTTACAGTGGAGGAGCGTGAAGCGAGTGGAGATGAAGTCTTGGACGAATGGGATATTATAATCTTGATGTAGGGTAGAGTTCGAGACGTAGTATGGAGCATTTGCAATAACTCTTAGGATTTTGGATTGGAAGGATTGAAGACGTTGGATTTTGGAAGGCTTAGCGGCACCCCAGAGTTCTGCACCGTATGTCCAGATCGGTCGTATAAGTTTTTTATATAGTCAGTTTATTCTCTGTTGTGAGCTGTGAACGGCTGTTTATTAGTCTGTATACGAGTCCGTAGCGCCTGTTGAGTTCTTGTCGTTTGATTTTTATATGTTGGCTCCAATTAAGTCGTGAGTCAAGGTGGAACCCAAGGTAACGGACTGAATCAAGGAGGGGTATAGGTATACTATTAAATGTGACATTAGAGGGGGAATCTTTTCTTAGTTGAAAATTTACCTGTACGCATTTGGACTCATTTATCTTAATTCTCTATTTGCTACACCAGTGCTGAATGGCATCTAGGTGGTTTTGTAGAATATTGGAAGCGGTTTTAGGATCAGGATGGGAAGTGAGGATCGCTTTGTCATCTGCAAATAGGGCCAGTAGGGTATTAGGATGGGTGGGGATGTCCGCAGTGTAAAGGGTGAAAAGGGTAGGTCCAAGAACACTGCCCTGTGGAACGCCCGCTTTCAATTAAAGAATCGGTTAGAGAGATAAGATTTAAGTATTAGATAGATGGTACTTGGGAATATGGACTTGAGCTTATATAATAGTCCAGAATGCCATACTCGGTCAAATGCTTGAGTGACGTCCAAGAATGCACCAGGACAGAATTCATTTCGCTCAAGGGAAGAGGAAATGTAGTCTACAACGCGAAACACCTGCTGGACGGTAGAATGCTGGGAACGGAAGCCAAACTGATGATTGGGAAGGATATTTGAGGAATTTATGATAGGCATCATTCGTTTTAGAAGAACTTTCTCAAATACCTTGGACATTAAAGGAAGAAGGCAAACTCTATTATCAAAGTAACAAATTCAAACACTTATTATTTACGCCAACATTTTGATTAATTTTAACTTTTTCCTTGAAAGCAAGCAAATAAAGGTATTCAAAAATCAGTGAGTACTTATATGCAGCTTTCATACAAGGCTTATAGAAAGCAATTAATAAGGGGGTAGACAACTTGGGAATATTTTTGATAAAAAACCAATTGCTATATTCAAGAAATAATTATAACTTCATCCAAAGATTCATATTGCACCAATTATGAAAGTCTTTCTTGAAGATAGTTAGACGGTTGGTAATAATTTTTTTTTTTTTTTTAAACCTTCATTCTGAAGTGTCTGTATTAAAAGTCCTTCGTGTTATGAAAGTTTTATATCTTATCCAGTGCCTAGTTAATTTATTTTGTAAATCACTTATATAAATGATATATATAAGACCAACACATATTTCTAAAATTCTATCAGTAATGGTTTCATTCTGTATGTACAAAAGTAAGTTGATAAGTAATTTAGTTTCAGATCCGTTCCCTTAGTTTTTATGGCTAAGGTTTTATATTACATTATATTATATTTTCAGCTTAACCATAATAACATGCTCAACAATCATATGCAAAATTTGAGAAATGACGTCAACATTGTAAAAGATTTAAATGAATCCATCTAGAACACGAAATACGACCATTAGTATTAAAAAAAGAATACAAAAAACGATAAAGAAGTTTTTTTAAATATTTCTTTCCTGCTCACAACCTATTATCAAACACAATACAGCCAAAGCATGACACTATCTCATTCCTAGGTCTTAATGTGCGCTATTTCATTTTTTACAACGATAACTTGAAATTATTTATGTTATAAAATATTGATCCAGAGCTAGTCAATCACTTTAAAACTCCCAATCTATACAATAATTCTGGAAACGTTAATGTGCTTACAGCCATATTTTATTTAATCCGTGTAGCTGATTTTTACGCAAAAAATCAAATCTATTTGCAAAGTCTGCTAAAAGAGTAATTTCCTTTGTCTCCCTTAGTTCTGAAACTGTTTTTCAATAGCCGGATTGGTTTTGTGGGCAAAATTACGGCCGGGTGCGGAACAGGAGAGTTTATTCAGACAGGAACTGTTATATGAGTAACAAATATGGAGGATATGCTCGTAATAATTAGAATGATCAGTTGTAAATAATAACACAGACAATAGACAAATGTAGCCAACTATCCATACACCATACACAACGAGTTACTAGCCAAATCATGAATGTGAAGAAAAAGAGATTCCCGAGGGAACATGGTGCTGCCTTCAGCATTGATGGCTATCCATCACTGTTGAACTGAAAAGTGACAGACTATTTGCATAAGTAGAGGAATTCCTTTAGCTACACAATACCATGTTGTGTCACTAGAACATTCCTAAGATATGTTGTTAGGGAGGGAAACAAAATAACTATATAGAATGTAAAAACAGGTATTGTGCTGCATGCTGTATATGCAGTATAATGAGGTCATGAGAAAATACAGGAAATCATTTTACCATAAATTTTTAAAATAATGACCGTAAAATATGTTAACAAGTACATACCAATCTAGTACAAAAGAGACAATACATACATACATACATACATACATATATATATATATAAAATTAAAAGTTCGCTTAAATCATCGAAGAAACCTTTTAAGTATTTTGCTTCTCAATCGTACTCCATGAAATCATATTGCTACAAAATTACACCAATATTCTACAATAAAAAAACAACTAAGCCTCATTCCTTACAGTTGCTTATCATTCTATAAAATGGAGACTTTTAACAGATTTGTTTTAAGATAATCAAGCTATCAAATTTTGTCACATGACTTTTGAAAAATTCATTTGATTCTCTACGTTAAAAATTGTCTAAATGTAGATAAATTATAAATATCTAAACCCAATTTTTTTTTTTTTTTTTTTTTTTTGGATAGTTGAGTCTTCGGTTTTTGTTGCTTTGTTTGTAAAAAGATGATTTTCTCCAAATATAATTAAAAACGAGCAGATATCATTTAATTATAGGAAATAGTCTTTATGTCAAAATAAACGTATCACCATTCTCATATTACGGTACAGACAGTGTCAACAGAATTATAAATAAATAGAAAGGTATGAAAGTGTGTGAATTACTCTCTTTTTTGACATCAACTAGTTAGAAATTATGAATTGTTATCTTTTTTACATTTTTGCTATCTGGATCGACTTGGAAATTCTTTAATAAGTCATAATTTACACTTTTTAAAATTATTTATTCTGCTATTTTGTTATCACTATTGATTTATTTCGTTATATTGAATAGTAACATATGTGGTATTCATAATGAACTCTTCGTTAGGACGAGAAAACGGTGCGGTTGTAGAATAGAGACGATTTCTACAACAAAACCCTTTCTGGAAGATCGTATATCACGAGCATGACAAGATGTTTTGCTCTAATCTATTCCGCGCCAAGTTCCATAACACGCCAAGCCATTAAGATAATCCACTAATGGAGGTTCATTGAGCATTTCTTCTGTCGGCTCTGAGGCATTGTGGGCCTCGTCAACAATATGGGGGGGGGCTTTGACCTTTTCAGCGGGGAGCAAGCTCCAGTAAACAAGGAGGTGGATTTTGCTCGCATGGGAGGCATGCTTTCAAAAGTATCGTAACAATACGCCCTCTAACCTGATGCCAGAGATACTCAAAAGCATAATGATAACTTGCATGGCTCAAATAAGCCATCCACCAACGGAGTATGTTTGTAGGTAAATCAATTAGATTAAATATATTAATTACAGACTCACTCTCATACATATTTTTGCAGGTCTGTGATAAATTATGACCATAATGAATGGGAGAGATATTCATTAATTCCGGCCTAGTAAATACTCATAAATTCAAAATATTTCAAAAAATCAAAACGTTTCTTATATGATAATAATAATCATAAATTTCTGTTGTTTTTTTTTTTAATGTGTTAGCCTCCCTTGCAACCACTTAGGGTCATTGGAGGGAGGGGCTATCTACAGGTTGCCACCCCATTTTAAACACCCATGGCTCAGGACAAGCTTCTATTTATAAATAAAAGATTGACCTGGGCGGGATTTGAACCCGCGGCGTCAGGATTGCGAAACCCGTACGGATCCCCTGAGCTAGCCTGGCGCCCCTATTAATTTCTGTTAAATTAATGGTTTTCTTTTCTTGAAATTTACTTCCTTTGATTAAGATGATTTTTCAGGTCTCATAAAATTAATTTAGACAATTATTCGTATTAAAACGAACCCATATTGGGATTATTAGGTCAATTTTTAGTGGGGAATGTCACACGTCACCACGGAGTCAATAGCTAGAAGGGGCCACTTCCGAAAATTGAGTTATGGAAGTGCATTGCCGCGAGCTCGAGGTGAATCACTAACGAACTCATTGTATATGCTAATAAGCATAGATAGCGCTGGATAATTGCTTAACTACAAACATTGATTGCAAAATTATCTGCAGGATATCTAAGTGAGAAGTTGAATTGGCACTTTATAATTTTTGTTGTTCAAGTTAAATGATAGATTAACTGGAGTAAACAAATTAAAGATTGATCTTCAAATGTTCTAAAACGATTAAGGTTTAAAATACTTTGTGACTTATTAGGGTAGAAATTGGCGCCGAAACGTCTTTTTATTAGTTGACATTATTTTTGTTGTTAACAATTTATATGTCTTTCCTGATAGCTTTTTTTAGGAATTCGAAGAACATTGATTAGAAATCTGAAACTTTTTGGGAATGAGAAAGAGGATTAAGGGCCAAATTTTATCTTGGAAACTATTTATTCTCTTAATTATTCTCCGTAAACAATCTTTATGAATCTTCATTCATCCATTCCGATTTCAATCCTGAAGAAATATAATGGATAAAAGTTTGGTTTCAGCTAATTCAGATGAAAAAATAAAAATCGTTTCATTTTGGTGTTATCCTAGAAAATTTTAATTTTAGCATAAGTAGTGCATAAAATATAGATTAAGAAAATTACTTTCTTTTCACATTTAAAATATTTTTTTCAATGTGATGATCTGAATGGTACACCAATATTCAATAAATTTCATATCATGTGAATTTTAAAATTCCCTAGAGCAGGAGCTATTTAAAAACTAGACTCTTGCTAGCCGGAGAGAGCAGAAAGTGTAAATTGTGAGATTATACTCTACAATGTTTCAGAGGAAAGAGTTAGAGATGCGCTTAACATTCATGCGTTGACATACTTGCTTAAATATCTAACATTAATAGCTTTGTATGTCATCTTCAATGATAATTCTTACTGTTTGAGATATCAAAAGTTTTACTTTATATATAAGAATTAAATATATGGGCCAAAAATTCATAATAGTGGCGAATTATAGTATTTTAACGTAGGCTTCCACGGTCTCAATAAATATTCATAGATTCTTTTCCAGGCTTGACCATGTCGAAACGTTGTTTTTTGCTGAGGATCTTGTTGTTTTTTGCTGAGGATTTTGTTGTTTTTTGCACATCTTGTGATGGTTTCTTCAAAGCTTACTGAGAATGGTAACATAAATTCTCAATTCGGCCCTGAATAAGCCATCATAATATGTGCAAAATTTTGGGAAACAACAACTTCTCGATTTCTATAAATATTTTATTTGTTGTGGTATTTAATCCCACATTCATTTTATACAGGGGATATTTTATATAGGGAATAGAACAAAAAATCTTACTGTCTCAGACGGGACTTGAAACACGGATCTCCTACTACTATTGTTTAACATTGATGTGGAATTAAATACCACAACAAATAAAATATTTATAGAAATCGAGAAGTTGTTGTTTCCCGAAATTTATAAAAATAAATATTAGTAAAAAACGATAATCTAATAAACAGCTGACAATGTTAGTTCCTTCGAGCGTAAGACGATATGTACGTCTTTCTCGGGGGTTTAGACTCCCAGAAGAGTGCGGAAAATTTAATAAATTATCTGGTTAGTCTCGGTGGTCTAAATGGTTATCACGCTAACCCGGAAAGCGGAAAATCATTGGTTCGAGTGCCGGCCGAGACAGTATGACTGTTTTGTTCCATTCCCTTGCATTTATTGTATAAAACAACTTATCGATATTTTCAAGGCCGGGAAAAGAATTTATGAAATATTATTATTCTTTAACATTTTTACTTTTTTTTTTTGGTGAATACTATTCATTTAATATGTTATGGGGAATGAAAAACTCCTCTCGAGCTGAAGATAGGTTTAGGAGAAGAATACATGGTATCTCCTCATGAAAAGTATTTATCAATAAAGGTAATTCCCCAAACAACCTCAGCTTTTACTACACATTTAAAAGATTCTAAAAGAAGCTTTAATACAAAGCTTAGTTTCTTTCATTTAAAAATAAAGAAGGCTTTACTTCATAGAGACAAATATTTGTGCACCTATTTGTAATTATTATTTATTCTCCCTATATTTTACGAGTTACTGCTCTAAAAATGATAATTTTCTCTTTTACTGATTCGCTATCACTGATCATGAATTTTTACAGATAGTCTTATCAAAATTAGCCAGAGATTCGGACGTTCGAATGTAAAATGTATGCGTTTTGGAGGAGACTTAGCCAAGGTGGAAATTCCGCCATGCTCAGGACTAGCATGGGATTGGCTCTCGTCCAGACAGTTGGACATCAGCCCTCACTAATTCCCCTTGTCCTCCGCCAACCCTTAGCCAGGATCAATATTCCCAATCAACAAATCATCGCCTTCTTTCCCAGTCACTCTCTGGCTGTACAGACTTTCAGAGGACTTCAATATGCTTAAATAACTTATATTATATATTCGATAATGTATTGTAAATGTATATCTTATAGATCACTTTGTAGCTTGTGTTCATATATTTATATATATATAGTTTCTTATATGATAATAAT
>KZ806918.1:857527-875185 GCA_000696205.2 Oncopeltus fasciatus | reverse complement strand
ATTAATTTTATAATAATTATAGAGTTATATTTGTGAATAAAGATTTGATCTAATGAAATAACGATATAATCTTGATGAATAACTTTTGTTTTTATACTATTATAGAATTGGAAAGAGCCCACTAATACTATACTTCTCTCTATGGGTTGTTTTAATTAATACAGGAAGATATTTCGTAATGTTATTTGCAGATATATTATTGACACTAACAACTGGTTTTATTGACTTATTGATGGGTTATTTTCGTTATTTGTCCTGATAAAAACAACCCACAATGATATGTATAGTGTTACTGACTTTCTAATTCTACAATAATTCTACAAAAGTAATTCCACAAATATTTATCCTTATTTTAATAGATGTCAAATTATTATTCACAAATTTACCTCCCTAATTATTTAAAAAAATATATTATTAGAAAAATGGGATAAACCTAAAAATAATAAAAAATTATCTAAAACAGATTTTTCAGATCTTATTGATTTATGTGTAGACATTGGTTATTTTCAATACTACTATACCTTTTACAAACTAATAAATGGCATATATATGGGTTCATCTATATCACTAATATTTGCAGATATTATTAATCACTGAGCTTATTGAAACGATTTTTTCTAAATTTACTACGATATAGCATTTGTATATATGTAAATATAAACAAAGTTTAGTTCTGGACTTTAAAAAGTGACCAGAAACCTCCTTCGGAGATCTCTCCATAGAACACTGTCGCCCTGATAATGATTCACAAGTTAAGTCGAAACGTCTGCAATAATAAAATAATTACCCAACAGTTTTGGAGTACTTTATTTTTCTCGTACTGACCGAAACCCTGACTAATTTCTCCAGTTTAAAACTATCCGTATAAATAGAACAGAATAAAATTTCACCATCCTTAGATATGCTCACATACAGGGAGGAGGGTGGTAACATTAAAGTAAACTGGTGGAGGAAGCCTATTAAGATTACTAAATACATAAATTATAAATCACATCATCCCATGAAACATAAAATAAATGTGGCACTAGCCCTTAAACATAGAGCACTTAAATTAAGTGACCCTAAGTTTCATAGAGATAACATGAAAGCTATAAAACATGTATTGCAGACTAACTAATACCCTACAACACTCATTATTAGAATCCTTCACACCAAAGTATAATTTACTTCTAACACTTATACATTAATAAATGACAACTCACAACAAAACGCTATGAACAATAACAACATAAAACATTTAAATCTATTACACACATAAAAGGACTATAAGATCACTTACCTGAAATCTTAAAACAAAACAATATATCCATAAGTTACAAGAAGCTATAAACAGTACTGAAAAGCAAAATTTGTACTGATAGACTAGGCAATGTAATATATAATATAACCAGGATATAAGCCAGGATTGACATGTTGAATATATAGGTGAGACCTGCCGAAATGTTAGTAATAGAATGAATGTCCACAAGACTGATATTACAATAGCAGCGCATTAGTCCGAAACGCTTTAGAGAATAGACATAAATTTAATAATGAAAATATTCAAATTTTNAAGTAAACATGTCTTTTTCATCTAACTAATTAATGTGGTTTAGTTTAGAATAAGAACCGAATGAACTATATTACTTAATACCCATAGTTTATTTCATTTGTACTTAGAGAATAAAGATTATTAACTATGCCTTAATTTATATATACATAATGAGTTAACATTTTTTTTGTTTTTTTCTTTGTTTAGTGTTCTTGGGGAGACGTCGACGAAGCCAGGACGAGGGGCGATAGAACGAAGGTCAGACTTCCTGAAGCCTGGGGTCTACCTGATATCACCGCCCCAGGCCTAGCCAGAGACTGACTTTATATATATAATATATAAATATACCTAAAATATGTGTATATAGTTTAAATAAAATGAATTGTGATTTTTTTCGTTGTTCGAAGTATAACTAAGTCAATACGGACTAGGGAGTGCCCCACGACTGACTCCATCAATGGGCCTTAATTTGTTTTTACTTAAAAAAGTATCTCTTCCCCCTCTCCGATCCCTCCCCTCTTCTTAATTTATAAAATATGAATATATCTGTAATTGTTGAAGGACTATTGTACTGGCTATGATTACATTGATAAAGAGAGTAGGTTACATTTTAGTTGGGTTATATATTGATGTGCAGTTGTGCAAGTTTCAGCTATAAGTACTAACTTATTAGTTTTGGTAATTTACAGGAATTTCTAAATAAGTAAAAAAAAGTCTAATTACTTATATTTGACATATCGTAAATGGTAAATAACACTTTTCTTTCATAAATAACAAATTGTTTGTGTGTATTTTAGCACTGATTAAGAGAAAATATATTCTTCAAATATTAGCCTAGTCTAAATTGTACTAAGTTATTAGACCTGAATCCTCGAAGAGAATAGAAAATTAAGTAGGGCAGGCAAAAAGGGAGAGCGGTCTGCATCAAAGGGACAATACCGGAATTATCTTGGATAAGAAGTAGCCTGAGGATCTAGGAGACAATTGTACTGGTTGAAATTCGAAAAAGGCTGAAAGTTTTTCTGAATTTTGAAATTTTTTGAAAAAGTTGAAGTTGATCATAAAAGTGAACGTCTTTGTTCAAATGGAGAGTTTATTTGACCGTATATTTTATTATTAGATGTTATTTTGTTTGGGTTCGGTCAAGGTATATCAAAAAAAAAAAAAGTACAAATTAAAAAAAATGTGTATTTTTTAAGAATCTCCTAACGTTTCGGCTTACATTGTAAGCCATCTTCAGGGCTGTTAAAATACAATGTCATGAAAATAATAATTTAAAACAAAAATAAAAATAAAAAACTAAATGATTTACAATATTATAATATAGAATTGTCATAACTCAATGTAATGGGATATCAAAAATTATGAATTTTAGTTAACTTTGTAGAAAAATTCAAAATACAAAAAAATAACTAACCACACCTACCTTTCATGAAGGACAGAGAGGACGTCCCCTAAAATCACATTTTCATGACTGAGTGGTAAGGTTTTGAAAATTGAGAGAAATTTCTTTGAGATAGACACCGATGATGGTAAAAAGGAGGGGGGGGGGGTTAGAGGCGGTAAGTACAAAGGAAGAGCGGCCTGCTTCAAAAGGGGCAATACAAAGAAAAAAGGTAGGACATTATTGTGGATAAGTAACTTTTGGAATTAGGAGAAATGTTTGACAGGTTTATTTTGAAGGAGGGCTAATAGTTTTTCAGAATGTTGAAAATCTTTAAATAAGTTGAAGAAATTTGTTATATGTCAGTTCTGTTCCCCCCAAAAAAATAACATCTAATAGTTGAACTTATTTGTTCCTCTATGCCTACCCCCTCACATCCCCCACCCTTCACTTGCCCATTGTAAGTTTTACAATTATAATCCTTTTTTTTTTTTTCCCAGAAATATTTTAACAGCCCAGAAGCCGAAACGTTGGCAGATTATTAAAAAAAATTGTTTTTCTTTTTTAACAATAGCATTCTCAACATCAAATTCTCTACTAAATATAACTTAATTTTATACATCTGACAAATATTTTTTTACATAAAAAGTCTTATACATAGATGGTCAGAAAATAATTTAGAATCTCTGTAAACTGAAGCACTAAGAGAATGTGATGGTTTTTGGCAGCTTTCATCTTTGGATATGAAACTTGAAGTAGGATCACATTTTTTGTATTCGTCCGCATCCAGACAATAAATAAAATACATTGGAACAAAAAAATAAATGAAAAACAACGTAATAGTATAGGTCATTAGGTAAAGTGATTAATGACGTATTGAATAATTAATTCCTGAGAAGTCATTATTCAATGACTTCTATCTCTAATATTTTAAGCCCGAGACTAATGGTGATCATTCTATGTTCATTCTTTTAGTAGAGAGATATATTTCAAATACTTTTTCATGTGGTTTGTTTAAAAAAATGTATCTACAATATATATTATACCCACTTTAGAGACCGCAGCTTTGAAATACGCTTTTTTTATTTTTATTAAAAAAACCCATGAATTAGTTTGTTAACGGCTAAAATATGTAAGAAACGGTACAAAAATTATTTGTACTGAATTTAAAATCGTCAATTTCTGTTAATGTTTGGATAATGAAAACATTGTTGAATATTATATGTGTAAAATGTTTTTTTTTCTAACGTTTATATTCAATTATAAAGAATGAAATTAAAAAATGTATTATCAAGATTTGAGTGGTTTCTCACATTCTTGAAATNACATATATATATATATATATATATATATATATATATATATGGTATATATAATATACATTATTAAGTATTATATATACATTAAATATTATTAATTGATGTCTGACTATGTGTTACAGGAGTGCACTTCGATACCTCAACAGACAGGCTGCTCTCCGAGATCACGACAGCCATTAAGGTGTACGCCCATGGAGTAGAAGACTTCGTCAACGATCCCATGAACAAAGACCTCAGCCTCAACACCCAATTATCCTGCGAAGGTGATGGCGATTCAAGGTGGAAGACAGGAGACAGATTTTTCAGGTATTTTAAAATGTTTATGTTAGTTGTTTTGATTACAGTTCTTTAAAATATTTTTCAATCATGCGTTCAGCCGTTGTGAAAATTTAGAAAACTTTATATATATGTTCGTCTGTTTAATCAGTCTTGAGATTACCTCTTTCCGAATAACCTTTCTTAGATCTGTCTCTAGTTATTTATTGCATGTATATATATATATATATTTAGATACCTTTAACAAAGGCTTACTATTATTATTTTTAGAAAATCTGTTGTGACTTAAAAATTAAAGTATTAAATTTAAAAAGGTAAAGTATTACCTTTTATAATAAATAAGACTATAACCGGATGTACCGATTAAGTAGCTATTATTAAAAACTGAGGGATAGAATTGTATTAGTCGAGTGTTATAATGATGCTCCGGACAATAAATTACTTAACGTAAAGAGCTTTTATGCAAATATATTTGTAAGCTTCATCTGATATTAAATAACGAGCAAGAGCATTGCGAGATCTCATTATCCTATGTTCTTTGCTCCGGTAGTGATACTCACAGAATTACAGCCCAAAAACGTGATAGATGTGGAACGAATTATTAATAAAGTAATCTACTCCTGTATTTATTTATTACATTCTCCACTCCTAAGTCACTAGCAAAGTGAAGTATATATGAGGATGCAAAAAAAAATTATTCTGGACTTACTGCTTCTATGTTTAGTAAATTGTTCGTTCACACAGTTTATGACTCAAATAAAAGATATAATGCAAGTTTTCAGTCTTAAACTGTCAAGAAAGTCGCATTAATTCCGACACATCAACTGACTATCTCCCCCGAGAAAAGTCATAACTCCAATAACCCTCCCTTATCTTCCCTCACACCCGGTCTTGTAGGGTTAGGCTGTGCCTCCCCCACCCATCCACCCTTCACCCGCGCTACTTCCTTCAACCCTCTCCATAATTCCTGCACCCGCAGACTGGCCCCGAAGCACACCGTGTCTCCTCGCTCTCTCTTGCCGCTCTAGCTCTGCCCAACCCCTAATAGGAACACAGTGACGTCCATCCAACAGAGACGTAAACCCCGCCTAATAAGAATTGATGAAGAAGAATTTATGAAGAAGAAGAAGAATTTATGAGGAGATGAATAATTTATGAGGAGGAGAAGAAGAAGAAGAAGAAGAAGAAGAAGAAGAATTTATGAAGAAGAAGAAGAATTTATGAAGAAGTATTTATGAAGAAGAAAAAGAAGAATTTATGAGGAAGAAGAAAAAGAATTTATGAGGAAGAAGAAGAAGAATTTATGAGGAAGAAGAAGAAGAATTTATGAAGAAGAAGAAGAAGAATTTATGAAAAATGTATGAAGAAGATGAAGAAGAATTTATGAAGAATTTATGAATAAGAATTCATGAGAAGAAGAATTTATGAGAGGAAGAATTTATGAAGAATTTATGAGAGGAAGAATTTATGAAGAAGAAGAAGAAGAATTTATGAAGAAGAATTTATGACACAAATAAACAAACGTCTTCTGTATCTATTATAGTCAAGAAGACCCCAACATCCCGCCCATCACCAACAAAATAACTATTTTAATTTTACTCTTTTAAATTAAATACGCTTTCACACAGCTTTATGTGTAAACATAAATGATAATTTCTCAATGGGATATAACTGGTATAAAAATACATTGAAATGAGTTACAAAAATTTATCGATGATACAGAAAGTAAAATAATCTGTATACAAGAGAACCACCTCACACCACATGAAATTTAGCTATTTGACACTGTTCGTACAGATTTCGCCTGGGGGAGTATCTATCTGGTATCTATAATGATGAGCTAGAATACTGCTTACACAGAGGTACCACTAAATACCCGTCTACAAGCAGTATCGCATATCACATCACATATATGGTGACATGTAACTCTATATGTTCGGTGCCTATATATAGGAGTGATATTAGCATTGACCACCTTAACTCAATCACCTTCTCCAGTCATGATATCTTGAGTTACTTCAATGATCACAGTCCGTTGTGGGGATCAAGCGCCATGGACACACGTGGCAAATTAGTTACATTTTTTTAGTAACAATACATTGATCTTCTTAATTAAAAATCTCCTTCTCACATCTGTACACGTACAGGCACATTCTCAGTTATCGATCTATATTATTTAAGAAAATAGAAAAAAAATAGTAATTTAGGCTTAATGTTTGACAGCATCAAATTAATTCATTTTTTGCTAAATTGGATAATTAAAGACAGGTAGTTAGAGGAGATTTATTTTTGTAACTTTAACATTCTTTAAGGTTTAAATTAAACAAAAAAAATTGTATTACTGAATAATTTGCTACAATAAAAATTAACCCATATTTATGAATAAAACTATGAGAGATTGACGAAATATATTTATAAAATTTTAATGCCAAATTTGGTACTGCCCTCAGGCCGTGCTAGAGCTACATATAGTGATAATTTATTTTATTCTGAAGATTTGAAATCATTATTTTGCTTCTATGTAATTGCTGGCTGGTGGAGGTTCTCAATCAAAGTTGGGTGACATAAATGAGAAATAGTCACAAAACTCTACTGTTCACACTTTCATTTTAAATGCAGAGCCCTTTCGAGGCTAATGCCTCATCTTCAGTGCTCCAAGTTGTTCGAGGTGAACTCTCTCTTACCTCTGGCTCTCTAGATCTTAAAAACTAAAAATAACTGGTGAATAAAATGTAAGATTCCCAAGGTAGAAGCTAGACTGACCGAAAGGCTATAATGGTAAGGTGCCCTCAATCTTTTAAGTCAAATTCTTAAATATATTCTTTATAAATTAATTTCAGACAAATTATTCTCAATAATATAACAACAGAATAAACATTAATGTGTTTGGAATGTTACTGTTTATACTGACTGCCAACGTCAAGGAATGACAGTATTACAACAGAATATACCATAATGTGTTTCAAATGGTATTGTTCACGTTGACCCTCAATGTTAATTTGTATAATTATTTTGGATGTAAATTTTTTTAAAGCATTTACTTTGTGAAAATATAAATTAGCTTATTTATATGAGCGGTTTGTTTGGAATCATTTGATTTCGAATATTCACCACCTTCGAGCCCGGGATGTGCTGCAACCGTATTTCAATTTTCTCATAAATCTATTCAAAAATGTTCTAACTAAACAACAAATAATTTTTCTCTATTTGGTAATTTACCCCTAATAAGGTAGTGTTTTATAAGATTATAATTATCTATTTTATTTTTATTTCAACTAGTTATTTTCACTCAATAACATCCTAGGCGTCTCGACTAGGACTATAGTAAACATACCGCCTTTTTAAAATATAAAATTTTAAAATAGAATACAAAATAATGATTATAAAGCAACACGGAAAAGTAGGGGTTCCTAAATCAAGGAAAAATAATGTTTTCACTTAAAATAAAATATTGGAAGACTTAATTAAGCTCTCAGCGTTTTAAAAAGCCATTAATGTAAAAAAAGCAAAAGAATATTTCTAACATTAAAATTATGCTTGCTATTTTAATTTTAAACAAGATAATTTAAAATAATATAGGTTCGTACATAGTTGATAAATATATACAAAGGGAAATAATTCAATAAAGATATATATGAATGAAATATGCATGGATATGTCGTTCGTTATTATTAAAATGAGATATAAACTTCTAAAGTGACATTTGGAATAAAGTGAATTCTATACTGACAATAATGTTATAGTTGGTGACCATTATTCAGAGCTTATTGATTGAGGCCTTCCTCATATTCATTTTAGCGAATTTATAAATGTAAATTTCTATTCATTACTGATGAATTTTGATGTTATGCATAAACTTGCAGTCATCTAAACGTGTATTCCAACATGGAGATATCCACAGAATTTCTCATTTATTAACTTGTTTCACCCTTGCCAACAGTTTTATTTCACGTTTACGGCTCTGAGTTTTGCGAGAGCCAAAACAAGCCCTCCAAATATGAAGAAGCGTTAATTAAGTTGGGTTTTACGAGTCCTCAGGCAAACGAGTTCGTTAGGGAATATGACGAGAATTGGGATTCGTCGGATTTAATTCATATGAATTGGGTCGGTTTTTATACAAAACCAAATAAATAAACAAATGATAGCAAGACATGATAAGACAGACTTACCGCCAGTGAGGACAATCCTATATACTCTTCCTTCTTTTCGCTCCATTGCTTTTCAAAATATAAAAGCTGTTAATCAAGGACTATAGAGCCGTATCAGNTTTTTTTTTTTAAATAAAAATGCTCTTACGATATAATAATCTCTTTGAGAGTAAAACGCATTAACTACCTCCAACATAGGAATTAAAGTAAAAGTAAATTACATTTTATTCTGCATATTAAGATTACTAATGATTTCATATTTGACTTATTATAATAATAAATAAATAATACGAGTAATTAATCATATTGTCCAAGTACAAAGCATTTATATGAGTTAAGTATGGCAGAGCTCTGACTGAAGACGTAGGTGGCTAAATTTCATTATTGTTATAGTTGCGAATGAATTACAAAAAATGAGAGAAACACTTGCTTTTGATGGAGATTCTTCATAAATTAAGTAAATTAGTACTGTATAAAGAAACGTTGCCATGGTACTTGATCAGTGCATTACCTATAGTGTACTTGCAGGAAAGATCACCAACTAACAGATTTGTATACTGCATGAAACTTGACATAGATCATAGGTTATGTACTCAACAGTAAGGGTTCTTAAAATTGCATCTCAGCGCAAATTCAGTGACCGCACCTCACTATACAAAAGTATTATTTAAGTAAAATGTGGAGTGTACTTAACTCAACTTTGGCATTAACTTAAGTCTGAATTTAGTTAATAGTAATTAAGAATATTAAATATCCTTAAGTATGAACGTTATTAATGATTGAATGAAAAATAATCGCATTCAAAGAAAAACTCATTTTGTGCAGTTTAAGTGTCTGTGCAAACACAATTCTATGACAGCTAGTTTTAATGAGTATATTTATCTAGTATGTAAACAATTTTAATTTACACTATCTTGCTTTCTGAAAGTTTGAATAAAAACGTAATTACCATAAAATTAGCTCTTTGTCTTTAACTATAATAACATATTGTAACATTAGGTTTTCAAAATAATGAATACGTTTTTTTTTTATATTAGTATTAGCCTCCTTTTCAACCACACAGAGTAATCTATCTACAGGGTGCCACCCCATTTTACCTTTATTTATCTATAAAAGCTTGCTCTGGGTGGGATTAGAACCCGCAGCGTCAGGATTACATGATAAGAATGGACCCCCTGAGCTGCCCTGGCTCTCCTGAAGAATGTTGTAAATTATTCTGTTGTACAAGTTTTTTAAATTTAAATCTTAAAGAATGTAAAAGTTAGAAAAATAAATCTCCTATTATCCAAATTAGCCAAAAATGAACTAATTTGATATGGTCAAACATTAAGCTATAATAAATATGTAGAGTTTCACTACTTTTGAAATTCCGGAAAATCTGTTTCATGATTACCATGGCTATTTGTGTACCGTCTTATTTAAGAGAAAAACATGCGCTTTTTATTATTAGATCTCTTGGCATAGCAAAGTCTGCAGCTCTCATACAATTATAGTTAGACACATTAGGCTTGTTGGGAACTCCTATAATGCAAATTATACAAAGACTTCCCCTCTTTGGTCTATTGAATCTCCCTATAAAACTTTGCATAATCTCTTGGCAGACTATCTTCAGTTCATTAAAGAGCTCTATGAAATTTTTCGTTCTCATCGTTTTCTGTAGGTACATTCACTGTTTTTACCGTTGTCCATGGCTGAATTGTAGACAAGAAGAGTATTGCTGGTGTGTATTTCTTTGCTGAATGTGTGCATATGGTGCCCTGAGCTGAGGTAACAGGGTGAGAGGTAAGAGGTCGGTAGCTACCATATACGTAGACCTCTAGTAATTGCAAGCAACAATTACTTCCCGCAGGATGGCTGATTGCAACCTAACTCATTGGCTGATCCGACCACCGAACTGTTCAATTAGTTCTGTGATTTGTTTAACTTTAATTTAGCCTGTGTTTGACATTTCACCCCTTCACAGAGTAAATGTTTTTTTTTTTTAATTATTATTTATTTTCAACCAATTTTTCCCACTACAACACACTGTTTTAGCTATCACTAATCTTATTTGTTCTATATAAGACAATGATAAATAAGTGAAACACTTATCTTTGTAACTCTTTTTTTTTTAGCATTATAAATTTATAGATATAGATTAAATTTTAATCCGGAGGTTTGCTTGCCTTTATCGGTTTTAAAATTTATCATTTTAATTTTATACTTAAATTCTATGTTTTATGTTTTTTTTTTTGTTATTTCTATTTAATATAATACAATGCTCGTATTTTTCAAATATTTAAGAAAAGTAAAAAAAACATTCTTAGGATCAAAACAAACATTCCTTCTTTATAAAATGTGAACTTTTAAATTTAAATATATTAGCTAGTGCTGAGAATGTAATAAATAATAAAGTTCTTATTAATTAAAAAAAATATATTAGCAAAGAGTGTTTTAAGATATTATGTATATAAGTTTGTTGCTGTAAGAATGTTGGTATGAAATTTCATTTAAAAAAAAAAAAGAACGAAACACATAACTCGAAATGAGAATATTGATTGTGTTCCTTTAAAAATTGCATGTATATGTATTTATAAATGTGTGTGTATACGTTCTAGCTTCCAAAATTTTAAAATGAAAAGATCAGAACTGGAAATTAATTTAAAAGGACTATTGGATATTTTCGATATGATGTGAGATAAGTCAAGATCTGGGGTTAAGATAAAGAAGAAATCAGAAAACCGTAAAAATATTTTTTTTTTTTAGAAATAGGAACAATTATAGAACATTCTATGTGTAAAAAAATTGTAAAACTTATTTTATGATATTTTTAGGAAAAATGTATATTTCATATAAATATTTAAGAATGTAATTTCTAAAGTTGGTTTTTCTCCGTTTTTTTAAAAAGATATAAGGTCAATTTGGCTCAATGAAAACCCTTTATACATTTTATGTTAAAGGTGACCAAAATGCAACAATCTTCGGTATTAAAGTATTCTATTGCAAACTGCTAAGTACATTTATTTTAGCATGGAAGCGGATACAATGTAGTAGCTTTAAGAAGTCCGTATATTATTATTTTGCTAAACTCAAAGTTTAAAAAAAACATATTAAACATAGTAAACGTAAAATGATGCGCTAAAAATGAAGGCGAGGCGTTTTCTACTCTTCTTCTTTCGTGATAATTCAAGAGGTAACCTTAGTTACTTCACATATTATATCTCTTGCTCTCTCCAGCTTATAACTTTTATAAATAACTAGCGGACCCGGGAAACTTCGTTTTGCTTCGTTTTTTTAGGGCTTTACTGGCCCTTAGCAAACATTAGTGTTGTATTATCACACGATTTAAATAGAACTTTTAACGAAATTTACGGCCTTTAAATAAAAATTCATGGAATACCTATCATAAAGTTTTTTCACAGAATAATTTCCATATGGTGTAGATATGGGCTCAATAAAAAAAAGAAACACATGTATTTAAGGCGATTGGAAATGAAAATTTGATTTTTCCACGCCCCTTCGCCCGCAGACCGAAAATCAAAAATCAGACTTCACACTTTCATCTGCCTGAATATTCTGAAGATTCCCTGAATATTCCATCAAAATCGGCCCACATGCACACATCCTATTTTATATACATAGATGAATCCTACAACATCTGATTTATTTACGTATCTGCTGCTAATTCATAGAGCGTGATGGACTTCTAAAGAATAAATCAATAGCTTAAAATTGAAATTTTTCTCATGAGGCATTTAAAAATTTTTATTCGATATTTTCTCTAATACTCTTGTAAAAAAAAATTGGGCTAATTTTCTGCTATGTAAAGATACGACTGGAGATATATTCTATAACTTTAGGGGAATGCATGAGATGGAAAGTTCCAACAAAAATATTCATCAATTACGATACTCAGTAATTTGGTTAGTTTACTTAGGTCCTGGAGGATGTTTTAGTAGTATAAAACCAATGTATCCTGTAACAAACAAGAAAATTAATTCAACAGTATTTTCGACAAGAATTTGTTCGTAAGGGGGTTTAAGTGGTTTTTATAAGGGTTGACTTTAATACAATTTACGACCCTGAATTGAGCAAACTGGAAATCGGGTAGAGAGGTTATATCTCGATTAATTATTTATGGTTTGACAAATTCTCTGAAGGAAACGTGTGATTAGGGATTTTTCAGCGGCGACGAGTGGGAAAACGTGAAGCCGGGCATTGACTCATGAAGCATTCAATATTTTGTGAGGGTTTGCTCGTGTCCCGTCATTTTTCACTGGTCCCTGAGGATCTCTCCCCTCCAGAGATAATAGATGCCGCGGGAGAGGGGATCTACTTCTTCCACTGCGATTGATGGCTCTCGGCTAGAACCAATCAACCTTCATCATATATCTGGCTCTTTTTCAGCCAGTCTCAAATCAGATTGAATATCAAAATGAATTAGATGTCCGTGTCACTTTCATTTAAGGGCTTACTTGATCTTTCAGCAGAATAATGTAGTTATATAACATTATAATGTTTCCTTCTTCTAACTTCTCAGTTCTTGTATAAATGACCAATTCAAGTCCAATTTAGTCCACCACTTAATTGTACTTTGCTGATCCGTGCGTGTTCCTACGTGCGTGGGATTGATAGACCAAAGTTCCTGAGTTCAAACCATAATAAGTGTATATTCACATCCAAAACAAATTAATAAAAACAAATGAAAATTATTGCTGTGAAAAGTCATCTTCAATGATTTTGTTCATTGAATTTTGTGATGCCCTTCTGATCGGTATCAAGGTAAGACGATCTTTTGTCTCCTCGTCATCTTAAACATGGATCTCCGCAGTGTAGGAATAAGTTCAACGTAAGGGGCAGTTGCTCCTCGAATCAAATTTGCGCTTTTAATGACAATATATATCTTGTCACAAGAAGTTTTCGTCCATTTTGAGATGTATTTCATGAAGGTAAAAGCTGACAGAGAAAAGATTGAATGTAAGGCCATCTATATGTCTGCTACTGTCTCCTCCTTAGCAATCCATTAGCAAACACTTCTTAGCGATCCCTTAGTAATCCTTCCTTAGCAATCCCTCCTTAGCAATCCCTCCTCCTCCTCCTCTTTAGCAATCCCTCCTCCTCCTCCTCCTCCTCCTTAGCAATCCCTCCTCCTCCTCCTTAGCAATCCCTCCTCCTCCTCCTTAGCAATCCCTCCTCCTCCTCCTTAGCAATCCCTCCTCCTCCTCCTCAGCAATCCCTCCATCTCCTCCTTAGCAATCCCTCCTCCTTAGCAATCCCTCCTCCTCCTCCTTAGCAATCCCTCCTCCTCCTTCTACATAGCAATCCCTCCTCCTTCTCTCCTCCTCCTTAGCAATCCCTCCTCCTCCTTCTACATAGCAATCCCTCCTCCTTCTCCTCCTCCTCCTTAGCAATCCCTTCTCCTCCTTCTCCTCCTTAGCAATCCCTTCTCCTCCTTCTCCTCCTTCTACATAGCAATCCCTCCTCCTCCTTAGCAATCCCTCCTCCTCCTCCTCCTTAGCAATCCCTCCTCCTCCTCCTCCTTAGCAATCCCTCCTCCTCCTCCTCCTCCTCCTCCTCTTAGAGTATCGCATACCAGCGATAGATAAACCTAGAGAAAAGAGAGGGTTGAGATTTACTAAAAATAAATCAATTTAATTCAGAGTCCAAAAAAATAATTATGGATAGTAACCACGCATATTATGTCAATATCAAACTTTTCAGTTCTTCCTTATTCTCACTAGAAATAAAGAAAAATTTGAATAAATTAAAACTGGATGTGCCACTATTTGAATGTAAAAATTCTTCTAAAGGTATGTACTACCCTCACTATACTACCTTTATAACTTTACTTTTTTCTAAGGAAAATATATGAGCCCATTTTCCAGTGAATGGCGAGAGCGGAGTAACATTCAGCCGTGTGAGAAGTACGGCGAATGTGACGCCGTTAATTTTAAAAAGAAGAGGCACAGAACAGCCAGGTCATGTAATGAGAATGACTGGCGATAGAATGTTAACGCTTCAGCCCAACGTAAGGTGCAAGAGGCAATAGCCGACCGAAACGGCGATGCTTAAATGACGTAAAGGAAATTTACAGCGCTGCGAATAGGAAGAACAAGGTAATGTGTGCAGGAAGCAGTGGTCGTATAGGGAGCGAAGCCTTACCTGGATCTGGATTTATATTAGTTACTCCTTCTTAAGTAATAAACATCCAAAACGGCTCATTTTTCATTCATCTTTTATAAAATAGTTAATAATTAAATTTTGAGTAAATAATTAAGAAATTATCTTACACTTATAATTTAAAGATTCTTATTACATTTTGACATGCATGTTGCTAATCTGAATCTACTCATGTAAATTGAAAACTTATTAATTGCAAATATCTTAAATTGAATGATTTATAATAGTGGTCTTCAATCGATCGAAGAATATTTATATTAATCAGAAAATAATATCATTCATTTTTATGAGATAAAAAAATTATTCCTCTCAAATGTTAGTAAAAAAAGTTTTAAATTTACAAATTATATGTTAAACTTTTTCGCTTTTATAAGTACAATATTCTTAATCCTTGAGCTGCGGATTCAAATTCCGCTGAAGGCAAGCTTTTATCGATAAACTAAAAGCATGTCTTGAGTTATGTATGTTTAGAAAAGGGTGGCAATCTAAAGATCTAAAGATCTAAAGATAGCCCTTGGTAGTTAAAAGCTAGGACAACACTTCATAAAAAAATAAAACAAAAAATGAAATCCTGCTTCATTTATGCAGCATTTTAAATGTTGCTTCCCTTATTTTTTTAAGAAAATCGCGCACTCTTAATTCATATTTTGGCTTTCAGTTTCACAGAACAAATTTAAAATTTTACTGTTACATTTATACATAAACTTTTATGAACAAACATACTTGTATGAAGAAAAAAAAAACGTAAACTGCTTATTTTGAAATGAAAACTGGCGGAGTAGCTCAGAAGTCTGACAATTTGGTTCTTAGGGTTCAAATCCCGCTCTGTACAAGCTGTTTGCGATAACTAAATGCTTTCCAAGAGCCGACCTGACGGAAACCTGTAGACAGCCCCTACCTCTATGGCCCAAAGCCATTGGACATTATGTTAAATTAAAATAAAAGTATGTATTGGAACCAAAGTAACGAATTTCCAGCTTTAGATTACGCCATTTTAATGAGAGACCTACTTCATTTAACATCGATTTAATTTATTATAATAATACAAGTGGTTTGAGAGTTATATATATGTATTGACTATTTGGAGTATATTGTGTTTATAAAGTAAAATAGATATTATAAGAACTGTTTGCAATTTATTAAAAACATTTTTTAAATAAAAATGATTAGCGCAGGCTTAAGAAAAAATGATTTTTTACTAAATTTTAGACGTCGAATAATAAATAAATAAATAGTAAAGCTATTAGCATGGGAATAATAAAATAAGAAATGAATGTTGAAGAATTAAAAACTATTTGTAACCAAAAATGATTTTATTTTAGCCAGTTTTTCCAAATTTTGTACTGATTTTCAGGCCTTCATCAGGGCAAAGAGGGTGATGGAGAGAGAGAGAGAGAGAGTGAGAGAAAGAGTATCTGTATGTTAGAGGGCGAGCAAGAGAGTTTAGGAGAGGGAGATAGAGGGGGAGAGGGGAGAGTGGAAGAGGTTGGGTGGGAGAGAAGGGAGAAACAGATGAAAAGAGCTTGAGAAAGAGGGGTGGAGCAATGAGAGAAGTCCACATTGTTCTGGAATCAAAGAATATTTATTACATTCAGGGTTCTGCCGATTANAATTATTCTTAAATTTTAAATAAATAACAAGGACTTAAATCATAAATACTTACTTTATTTATACTTAATAATTATTTTAGACTTGCATGCTCTGGCCTTAACAAATATAAGTGTAATTACAAAGAGAGGAGTATCTTGTGCAATTATTACACTTCAAAACGGAGCATAAGTACTCAATTTAAATTGCTTGCTCCGTGGTCACTCCACTTGTTTGGGGGAGAATGGGGTGCTCTACCCTCCGTGTCTATTACAGTTCAATAAAGAGTTTCCTGCCACGTACTGCACTGAGTTATAAAGAATTATATGCGCCGCTGCACATGTATCTCTAAAAGCCGTATTAAGAAACACTCGAGAGATTCGATATCTAGTGCCGAACGAAAATGATCCATAGAAGATATTTGTAACTACCTATAGTTCAGTTAGATGAAAATGAATTAAATATGAAGTGATCTATCTCTCTCTCTCTCCCACCCGCTCTCTCTCTCTCTCCCTCCCTCCCTCTCTCGCTCTTTCTCACTCTCTCCCTCCCACTCTCTCTCTCTCCTTCCCTCCCTCTATCTCCCTCTCTCTCACTCACACTGCCTCTCTTTCTCCCTTTCAAACTCTCTCTCTCTCTCCCTCCCACTATCTCCCTCCCTCTCTCTATCTCTCCCCCTTTCTCACTCACCCTCCCTCTCTTTCTCCCTCTCTCTCCCACCCTCTCTCTCCCTCTCTCTCTCTCTCTCTCTATCTCTCCCTCTCTCCTTCTCTCTCTCCCTCTCTCTCTATCTCTCCCTCTCTCCTTCTCTCCCTCCCCCAATCTCTCTCTCTCCCTCCCTCTCTGTCATTCTCTCTCTCTTTCACCTACCCCCTCCCTTTCTCCCACCCACTCTCTCTCTCTCTCCCTCCCTCCCTCTCTCGCTCTTTCTCACTCTCTCCCTCCCACTCTCTCTCGCTCCCTCCCTCCCTCTATCTCCCTCTCTCTCACTCACACTGCCTCTCTTTCTCCCTTTCAAACTCTATCTCTCCCACTCTCCCTCTCTCCCTCTCTCTCTCTCTCTCTCTCTCTCTCCCTCTCTCTCTCTCTCTCTCTCTCTCCCTCTCTCTCTCTCTCTCTCCCTCCCACTATCTCCCTCCCTCTCTCTATCTCTCCCCCTTTCTCACTCACGCTCCCTCTCTTTCTCCCTCTCTCTCCCACTCTCTCTCTCTCTCTCTCTCTCTCTCTCTCTCTCTCTCTCTCTCTCTCTCTCTC
>KZ806918.1:804820-823025 GCA_000696205.2 Oncopeltus fasciatus | reverse complement strand
TTACATTAAATGTAGTATTTATAAAAGAAGTATTTAATGTGTGCATGTTTTAATATAAAAATTTATCTTCCTCAAATTATTTTTAATCTGAAATACCGGAGGCTCTACTGGTATATATGTATAGTATGTATTTCTGAGGACATACATATGCATGTGTATTTATGTAAAAATAATATTTCCTATACTATCAATTTTATGAAATTCATTCTGTATGGTTACTGAAAATACTTTTATTTTATCTTCTATGGCAGAAGCTGCATTGTTTCATAAGTACGCCAGTCAAAACATGTATGCCCCTCACGATCCTCTTTGTATATCTTCCCGGGAGGGGGCCTCAATTGAATCCCATCTCATTCGCAGCGTAATCCCCCCATAATAACTAAACAATATTACGTCATTCGGCCTATTCCGCATATGTTGCCACACGCGTTATTCACTCCAGGAGAAAGAATAGTGTGGGATAACCTGTCAAGAGGTTCTATTCAATTCCGGATCCCGCCACCGAGAGCGCAGTGGAATTAAATAGTCACCCACACAGCTGGGAGTTGAATTCACCCTTTGTTTCGTCCCAGTCTCCCACCTCCCGTCCCTTAATCCATTCCTCTTTAAGTACACCAACGGAGTTATCTATTATATATTACAGTGGACAAAACATACTTTTTCATTATTAATTAGCACATGCAAAGTCTTTGGACAACAAAATTTTTTTTTTTTTATTATTCGGCAGTAATACTATAATTCTCTAAAGAAAAATATTATACATATAATAAGCGTGAAGTTTAAATTCCTCAATAGCGCAACCACATATTGTTATTTAGAAAAGATTGGAGTGATTTATTTTCAGCCAACGTCAGTTAAATCTCTTGTTCACGAATAGTTGAAAAAGTTTTATTTCTCAAAACAAAAGTACTTTATAATTTACAACTTACTTACTATTACTAATTGTTAACTTAAAACTAACTAAGGCTAAGCCTTCTAACCCTACAACTAGACCGACTCTCGGCTAACACCGGAATGCGGGAAGCAGGGATTCCGGGGTATATGTAGTATTTACAAACAAAGAAAGTGCTGGTGAAGGGTCGGTCGGTGAAGGGTCGGAATGCCGCCAAAGGGATGCATAATTGCAGGTAGAGTGCAGCCGACAAAGAGATGCAGGTAGAGTGCATGTTGTAAATCTAGGGATTGAGTGTCTTTAACTGCCTATAGAAATGTTTGTTTGATGTTACACCATGGATGAACACTCGATATAAAAACAAACTAAGATGCGAAATGGAAAAGTATGCATAACCTTCCAAGTTCTAGACGCCTTTCTTGTTTTGATGATTGACACCGAAGATGTTATTTGCCATTTAATCTGATGAAACTTGACATTCAGGTATTAATTTCTAATGATCAATTTTGGTATTTGCAATATATTTTCCGTAAAAAAATATGACCTCCCTTATAGCTATGTTTCCTGTAACAGATTTCCTGAACGCCAATTTTTATGCTCTTTTTCATAAATTAGGAACTGTAATATTTAATAAAATTGAAGGATCAACTAAGATCGCTAAATATATTTAACAATCGGAATAGATGAATTTGATGTTCATAAATAAACCAATAAATTGCTAATTGCATATTTTTTTTCCGGTTCTACTGTTGTTATGTGTCAAACCTACAAATGCATGCTAGATAGGATGCATTTTAGCTCTAAAATTTTATTAGCTAAAAGGGAAGGAATGTCTTAGAAATTTAAAGTTTAGTATATTTTTTTATATGTACGCATCGACTACCAGAGACCATTAGCGCTAAATCTTGATATTAATCAAATAAAAATAAAGAACAAAGTATAATTTTTAAATTAAGTCGATCTAAATAAATTTGTAACCAGAATTTTAAGTAGCGGATCCAAATCAAAAAGTTATAAAGAGGACTAAAAATGGATGTGGAACATTTTGGAAAAAAATTATTTCCTAGCTCCTATTTGTTTCATTTAATTTCCTACGTGAATTAAGTTTAGAAACTCTTGGCTCTGGAATTATAGTAATGCAGAGGAAGGATAGTTATTTTGCCAAAGCATTTAGAACATTCAAGACAGAAGTCCTGCTGAAGTCGGTTTAGTTCAAAGAGGAGAACCACCACGCAGGGGCTTAAGTAAACCAAGCAGATTTACTTGTTCCCATAGAAATAAACAAGAATAAAAGCAAATAAGTAAATTGTATCTTAAGAGCCGAAGGGGACAATGAAATTAAAGTTAAATGTAGCAGTGGATCGCCCAATAATGGCCAAGGGAGGCTCTCAACCCTTCTAATTCATTCTCAAGTACTAATTCTCTTTAACAATGCGCCTTTTGTTCCAATATTTCTCAACAAAATCTGAGACAATTTTAAGTCTTATCAATTTTTTTCATAACATTAATGATAAAGAAGAAACTCAACTTCCATTCAGTTTGGTTTTAATTTAAGCTCCCCCTCCCCACTCCCTGCTATCTAGCCTATTCTATTCAAATAAATAAATTAATTCATCTATTCTAAGGTATTAAAAATAATCTCAAAAATTTAATTTGGTATCTATATTCAGTAGATAGGAGGACCAGCCCTACGCTAGTTCTGTTGCGCTAACGAAGGTATTCAGTTATTTTTCCAATGGTCTCATTCTAACCTACCCCTTTCGATAAAAGCTCTTATATTGAAAAATTGCAAGACTTGCAGCATACAAACGCACACGCACGTCACGGGAAAGAAAAGTATTCATTATATTAATGCAGCTATTCGTAGTTTTTTGGTTTTTTTTATTTTAATTAATTTATTAAAATGTTAATTAATTGATTACATTCTTTTAATATGAAAACTTTTATAATTTGATTATAATAAAGAATAAGTATAATTAAAAAAATAGTATTAAACGACAAATGCATGAGGAGAGAAGATGACCAATGACAACACTTTCAAATTATTTGCGTCCAATGCTCCCAAGAGGTAACGAGGCCGTCTTTCTTTGAGTCAACGGAGAGGATTGTACTATTGTTGGACGGCAGGGTCTGTGCTAGTGGATTAGGATGGTACGGCAGTTGACTGTGGAAAAGGGTGAAGCGGGAAGAAATGAAGTCTTGTACAAAAGGGATATTATGATTGTAGTGAAGGGTGGAATTGGATACATAATACGGAGCATTTGCGATTATTCTAAGGGTTATGGATTGAAAAGATTGGATTCTTTGGATATTGGAAGGCTTGGCAGCATCCACGATATATACGCTGTATGTCCAGATTGGTCGTAATAAGGTTTTGTTGAGCGTCAGTTTGTTTTCTATCGTAAGATTGGAGTTCTTATTCATGAGTCTGTATAGAAGTCAATATCGCCGATTGAGTTCTTGTCTTTTAATTTTAGTATGTTCGCCCTACGTGAGTCATGAGTCAAGATGGAACCCTAAGTAACGAACGGAATTTGAGAGTGGTAAAGGATCATTGTTAAATTTCTGGTATTTCTTTTCCGCGAATTGTAAATTAACTTGAACGTATTTCGCTTCATTGATTTTTATTCTCCATTTGCCTCACCATTGTTTGATTTTTTCGAGATTACCTTGTAGGTTTTAGAATCAGTTTTAGGATTACGTCAGGAAGGATAGCTTTGTCATCCGAAAATAGAGCTAAAAGGGTACTTGGATGGGTAGAGATGTCTGCTCGATATAGGTTTACGTTGAAATTTTATAAACTTTTGAGTGTAAACATACTTAAACATTAAAAATAATTCATGAGAGGGAACAGAATAAAAAAATCTATCCGTCCTCGCCAGGAATCGAACCTGGATCTCTTTCCATCCGGTCCTAGCATACTATAATTTACGTGGGATAAAAAAAACCACAAATAAAAATATTTAAAAAACTTAAACATTAAAATTGAACCACTTTAATTAAACATTCTTGAAGGTACTTTGCCTTGTTTTTAACAATCCTTCTTCTCTGATTGGTCAATTTCCAATACAAACTCTCATGAAGGGTAATCAACAGGTATTCATCCTATATTAACGCCAATCCCAAAGTTAGTCGTGTAGGTTCTCGCCTACAAGTCATATATAGTTCTAAATAACTAGCTCCAAACTCTCGATATTACTTATATTTCTTTTCATTTATCCCTTTATTTCTGATTGATTCGTTTGTCGTCCGTTCAGATTAAACCTTGAAAAGATACTCCTTGAAGAACATTTTTCTCACTAGTAGACGAGAAGCGGCAGGTCTTTTGTATTGTCAGAACACATACTTGATGTTAAGAAAGATAAAGAGGAGTATATGAAAACCTTACCAATTTGTAACTAAAAAAATATTTCATTAAGAACCTTGGTTATATTTAAAAAATGTTTTTTTTTTAATCAGAAATAGATATTGTTTCATCAGAACGAAAACTGATAGTTCATTAAATATACATATTCAATAGGAAAAAAAAAAAAAAAAAAAAAAAAAAAAAAAAAGCAAACAAGGCCACAAGTTTTCTCAGGAGTTGCAGCCTTGAGCTACTATATTCTAAAGAAAGCGACAGATTTGTACGGTTCTAACCGAGTCAACACAATATCAACACAATATGAAGGTAAGTATCTCTGATGAGTACAAGCGCGCAGCTCGAAGTTCAGACAGCAGAAATGAGGAAATTAGCTTACATTAATTACAAATTACCTAAATGAATAGAGGCGCAGTGATCAATTTCCCTCAGGCAAAAATATTCCCTGAAGATACTCTGAAATTCTCTATGTTTCCTCTAAAATTTTAATACTTTTAAATGAAATTTACCCAATAAGAATTCTGATATTTATTTCCAGTCTACATATATAAGGGGAAAAAATGCAAGAAAAGACAACAACCAAAAAAATTGTATTGTATTTCATATTTTAAAAATAATTTCTTTCGAGAATGGAAATCTAAAGAATTATTTGAGAAACAATTGGCATACATAGTCATAGTATAAAAACTTTTTCCTTAAATATAGTCTCATTTCTCTGTTATAAAAATTATATATATGCCTCATCAATTTTTTCATTAGGTATTCATTTTTTTAATACTATTTTTTTTTATATTAAATTATTAGGATTAAGTTTAGGATCAGGTTATAGGGCGATCGACATCATGGTTATTACGACCTTAAATTATTAGGATATGTCCAATCAAATATATTTTTAAATAGGAATTCAGTGGTAAAACTCTGGTTATCCTAGAACCAATCACTGCCCTCACTGAATGCCTGTAAGAAGTAGAAACCGATAAAGTAGAGAACCAGTTTCCAGCCGTACCCCCAAGTTGCGGTTTCCAGGGGACCAGGGGTTGCGGGAACGGGAGGAGGGTGCAAACAAAAACTGACCAAACATCCCCCTCTAATCCTGAAATTACTCCCAGCTTGACTTCCTCTTCTTCATGCCCCTTCCCTACCGCTATCGTCAGTCCATTAGCTGCACTTCTATGATTTGGGGAGGGGGTCAACTTTCTTAGGTACCTCTTGAATATCTTCAGTATCATTGAACTTAAATGTACATAAATTATATCTATAATCAATTAAATTTACACATTTATTTCACAAATTAAATAATGAAAGACAATTACGAAGAAAATATTTTTTTTTAAATCATGTTTCTCTATAAAACCTCTACACCAATGTGTTCAACGATTTAGGAAAAAACTAAAAGTAACAATTTTGGTTTCCCCTTAAAATCCCTACACTAATTTATTCAACGGTTTACAAAAGGAACCTAAAGTAACAATTTTGATGCCCCCGTAAAAGCCCTACGCCAATTTGTTCAACGATTTACTAAAGGAACCTAAAGTGACAATTTTGGTATCCCCCTAAAAGCTCTACACCAATTTGTTCAACGTTTTACAAAAGGAACCTAAAGTGACAATTTTGGTATCCCCCTAAAAGCCCTACACTAATTTGTTCAACGGTTTACTAAAGGAACCCAAAATAACAATTTTGGTGTCCCCCTAAAAGCTCTACACTAATTTTTTTAACGGTTTACTAAAGGAATCTAATATAGTTTTTTATTTTAAAAATTTTAATTTTACGATGAAATTAGGCTTCATGCCAAATAATAGAATTCCTTTTGTTTAATTACTGAGGAGAATCAGTATGTACATTTGTGCGTGCGCGTGTGGGTGTGCGCGAGTATTTGTACGCATTCTATTATTCCCAATTCCTATTTAAATAATTATCTTAAATCTGCTATGCATCAAATGAGTTCGTTACGGAGAAAAATTTATTTATGTGGTTATATGAAAACACTGAGTGAATGTATGGTAAGTACGAAGGTTGAGTACACTCTTACCAACCCCAATTCCCACCCCACATATTTTTGCGCCATCGCTCTCTCCAGCTATATAAAAAGTTTCCAAACTTATTTATAGTCGTAATAAAATAATGAAACATGATAAATCTCCTTAATAACGCCACTCATACGTGACGAAACTCCTACTATTCTTATTGATAGTTACGTAAGTTAATAATACCGATTTACAATGCACAAAGTTTGAACAGCACACAACATTAAAACAAGCTGTGCACTATGAGAAAGTAGGGTGAGTAAAAGAAATTTATGAATTTCCTCTCGCGTTACACGCCTGCAGGGGGGGATACGAGGTCCCTCGGCGAGTATCCCGGACCATCGGGAACTGTAAGTGACAAGACCTTGTTTTGCTGAATACATTTGCCTCTTCCAGAAGAGCTTGGAGTGAAAACTGAAGCGCGGAGTATCGCGGAGCTGACTTACATAGTGATGTCCCTAAGAGGGCTCCCTCTACGCAAATATTCATACATGTATAAAATTCTTTCACAACTACTGCTGAATTATTCATGGAGAGCGCATTCCTGGCCTAAAGGAAATAATATACTTCCCTCTGAGATATAAATATTAATTTATGACCGTACGTTTTGTCTTTGCAACCAGATCACTCAGGGTTTGTGTTTCGTGACACAAAAAAAAAAATTTACCTATAGTAACATAACAGCAAATAGCGAAAAATAATATAGAATGATAAGAGCAGAAAAAGTAGATTTCTAAAATCTTTTAAAAGTATTTATGGGCAGTTGATGTGAAAAAATTGTTTAAAACTGTTAGTATTATTAGATAGCATAATATGTAAGAATTAGTCATTACTTCTTAGTTTTTCAGATTAACGCTACAAATATTAAAACTATTTACACAGGAAATTGAATATTTATTTTTCTAAATAGAAAAAATATATAAATATATAACGGAAGTATATTTAAACTGAAATTAAAACGTTTATAAATGAAATTAATCTTATTTTATTTTGATAAATAATAGTTGTAAACAAGAAACACATCAGGAGAAAATTCTTGAATTAAAACCAAGGAATAATTAATGTCAAATAAAATAGAATAACCATTTACGAAAGGGATATTTACTGGAAAAGGCAAAAGTGCAGTATACCTAATCTTTGCAAAACAAGATGTATTAAATTTTTCTTTTTATTCAATAACTTTTTTTGTTTTATTTATATTTATACCAATTTTTAATTATAAATAGTACTAATAATTGTTTATTTCCTTAACTTTTATGTTCCAGGGTATTTTAAAATTAGTTATTGATATGTTCATAAAAATCAATTATTTATATTATTATTAGGGAGAAATACTATTTACTTAGTCTTGATACTTGTTATGTTCTATTAGCAGAACTAAATTGTTAATAGTTATTAAATAATAAAGTCATTACTAAAACTTTTCCTGTAATAAATAAATATTTTGTTCAATTCTATACTATAAACCTAATCCTTATTACAGTCTGTAAATTATTATTTAGAAGTATTTGTTAATCTTCTTAATCTCTACAGAAAATGAATGAAACTAGGTTATAGGTTATGATGAAAACTATGCATAAAAAAAAATGAATAAAAAGCTTAAGCTGCGTACAATAAAATAGTAGTTATACGTAAATATGATAGTAGTTTATAAATATTTGTTTTTGAAAATTTTAATTCATTTTAGAATAAATCTTTTATAAATAAACCAATCAGTGTTGTATCATTCACCTAATCAAATACTACCCTCACTGCAGCGAAAATACTTAACATTTCAGGTTTACTACCTAACCCTATTCGTCCGATTTTGCAAAAAAAAAAAAAAACTTATGAAAATAGTATCAAAATTAAAATAATTAACTTTTTTATTCCTTTAAAAATGATATGCTAAACTTAATTAAGGAAAACATTTAAGTCGGGCTTCTAGGCTGCTAAATTTAAAATTAAATCTCAAGTAAACCTCTCCTATTTATTCAATTAAGATACTTAACTCCTGACTTCTTGTCAAAATGCTAAACTGAATTGAATTTAATTACTCGAAATTATATTTTTACTCTCAAACGATGAAAAGCTACGCAGGTCCTATATTTTCCTTAATTACAGGCCCGATTTTCCTTAGCAACGATCCCTCTATTATTATTTCTCATTTATAGTTCAAGTTTGAGAGGCAACTGTGAGTAGACCGTTATTTTTTTTTTTTTTTGTATATTTTTACTGGCACCTTTTATTTTTCTTCGGGGCCTAGAATTTAGCTAAAATATATTACTTTTTAGCCATATCAAGATGTATTTAGCATTGTAGAAAACGATTTCATTAAAGACATTATGAAACATTTGTCTTACTCGAATGATACAGGAGTCCCATTTTATTTTGCATGCATATATATATATGCGTAGATAAATGTCCAAGTTTGGAGAAGCAATCACATGAGAGTAGGCAAGGGAGGAGTGCGAGGAATTTGAGGTCTTTGTAGTTTTGTTCAGTTTTCTGCTCAATTATTTTTAAAGTTTATAAATAAAATATATTTCCATTTGATTGTGTTTTATTTGTTATTATTTATTGTAGGAATAGAGGACAAAATAACTTTGACTGGAATGTTTCTAGGTACCTGAGGAACGTGTCAGTGGAGGCGTCGGAGCAGGGCAAGCCGAACGTAGAGTTCACGGCTGAAGGTGTCCTCAAAGCAGCCGAGCTGAAGATAATGAACCTCAGACCGGGTATCAGCAAACAGCTCGTCTGGGAAGAGGTGAGTTGTACCCTACCTTCACAACTTATGTCATTTGTATAATGACTAGAAATATTTAACATTCGAAACTTTCGACTATCGACAATTTTGTAAATACAAAATAGTTATGGTATGCAATGAAAGTAACTCAGGTTTTTAATTCATGTAACCTAATATCTGGTCGTATCGCACGTTATTTTTATTCTGGAATTTCTTCCTGTAAATAACACTTAGGAAAATTATTTAAACTTTAATCGTGAGTTGCGTACTTCAATAGTTCTGAAAGTCTGTATTACAAAAGGAAAACCCTACACACACATACATCTTGTGAGACCTTGCTCGAGAGAGCTCCTCGTGCGATTAGCGAACAAGCCTTTACTCTTCCATGTGTATTTTAGCCGATTCACCTCAGATAAATCAAGCTAATCACGTTGGTACCAAGAGATACGATATTGGAAAATTTCAGTAGTTATTAACCGATCCTTCATTATAGAATATTAATATATCGTTCAAAATTACATATAAATATTCTGGAGTGAAGACTATTTACTAGGAAGCAGTAAGTAAAACTAAATAGATTTTTCTTACTGCTTCATATATATATATATTTGCCATTTAATCTGATGANATATATATATTTATTTATATACCCGCAAAATACCATGAGCACACGAGCGAACGATATTTATGAAGTATTATAAAAAAAAAGTGAAAAAAAGTATGAAAAAAATATAAAAGTTGCACAATTATATTAAGGTGAATTTGTTGATTTCTTTCAAGAGAACCTGCTAAAAGGATTCGTTAATAAAAAATTAATGAGAGGGAATAGAATAAAAAAAATCTATCTGTCCCAGCCAGGATTGAACCTGGATCTCCTGCTATCCGGGCCGGTGCACTTACCAGTTATGCTACCAGGACGCGCTAGTTATCTCATTCAATTCCCTCTACATTGGCGAGAGCCTAACCTACGAGAAAGGCGAGAACTTCGTCTTGTACTCTCATTAATTGTTTAAAATGTACGTGAGATAAAATACCACAACCCAAAAAAATATTTATAAAGGATTCGTTAATATTTTTAGTTATATACTCAGAATTGGCTTTATTACGATAAATTGCTGGATCATAACATCGTGGACCACTTGGTCTCCAGAATGGTCTTGAGCCGCCTTTTTTCCTCAGAAGTATACTTGTGGATCTTAGCAGGCAGGACATAGGAGGAAGTGAGTATCCTGGCCACTCGCACACCATCCAGAGCGGTCTCTTGCATTGCCGCCAGCCTCCGGACTTGCCCCCTGAAGAGCCGGTTGAAGGCGAGACGCCGATTCCTGGCGCGCTCGAAGATAACGAAACGTGCGTAATCCGGCTGTACGATCCTTGTCAATTCTGCGTCACCATATTCCCCCTCTACCGGCTCCTGATGCTTCTTCCTCTTCTTCGGCTTCTTGAATTCGGCCCCCTCGGTTTCCTCATCGTTCGAAAACGACTCATCATCAGCTTCCCTGTCCGAAGTGAATGCCGGTCCCGGAGTGAAGGACGATTCAGTTATTTCGGTCGCTTCTTGGGCCAACTGAGTTTCTGCTCCTGAACCCTGACTGGACGGCTTTTCGCCTTCATCATCGCTCATTTCTTTATTTTAGTTCTAATCAATGAAAACTAAATTTTCAGTTTTAAATCTACTAAAATGAAGCATATATATTCCATATGATTCAATAAAAATAACATTTTCACAAATTTCAACACGAAAATATGTTTATTTTAATCCCAGATTAAAAATCCCCGTTTTCTATTGACATTTCAGTGTGAATGAGTAATTCGATTTATTAATTATATCTTGTTCAGAATTTCAGGAGTCATTCATCCACAGCTCTGCCATCTTAGCCTTAGGGTTTAGAGTAAGATTTGGCTTGCCTCTAGGAAGCAGGCCAATTATATTTTTAACATTTTTTGTGTTGTATAATTTGTTTTTTAATGGTGATTGTAGTAGTCCGTGGGAAGTTGGTTTTATAGTTGTACCCCTGCCATACCCAAAACAGTTTGTGACGTTTCCGGCCTAATCTTATTTTTATATCTCTGGCAGAACATTATTTCCTTCTTTTTTAAATATTGTATTTGTTGTGGTATTTAATCCCACATTAATTTTATACAATAAATGCAAGGGTATAGAATAATAATATCTTACTGCCTCAGCCAGGACTCGAACCACTGGACCGATAAATATTTCTCTCGGTGTTCAGTGGTCAGCATACCTTCCCGGAAAGCAGGTGGCTCGAGTCCCGGCTGTGTTATCGAGATTTTTTTTTTCTGGCTCCCTTTGCATGTCTTTTATAAGACGTTAACGTGCGAACTTTGCGAATCCCAATTAGTCAATCACTCTTACGCAAAGAAAAATGCGTTTGTAACGCGAAAGCAGCTCAAGCCAAGCAGATTTCCCATGTTTCTAGTGACTCTAGATTGCCTCGGGAGAAGGGAAGGAGGAAAGTGCAGTTACATTCGTAAATATATTTCTTAATAAGACTTTTGCATAAAATTTTGTACCGCATAAACCTTAAAAAATTATATCTAAACACATAATGTCCTTTAGTTTTTTTTTTATTTTTTTGTTTTTTTTGTAATATCAGCATTAAAAAAATACTACGATTAATATATTTTAAGTAGCTATTTTCTTTTTCGTATCTAATAATAAATAAATAGAATACTTAAAAAATATCTTATATAAATTTCGTTATTCCACATTCCTATAAGACATCCTTAAGATAAGATATCATGCCTTTGAAACTGCTTCCAATGAAATCCTGTTATTATTTGTGCAATGCTCAATGTATGTACGTTTGTGCAAACTTCATTTGTGACTGCATGTCTGAATGTTTACTCATCTCGATGATCAGATGGACTGCCAATGGTCTTAAAACTATAAAAATAGCTTAAAATATATCTATTATTTGTGAAGTCTAGTAGAATAAACTCCTAGTGTATTTAAATTATATTGGCGGCGTCTGATATACAGCATATAACTTATAAATATTTTATTTGGTTGTGGTTTTTTATCCCACATAAATTTTAAACAATTAATGAGAGGGAATAGAATAAAAAAAAATCTATCTGTCCCAGCCAGGAATCGAATCTGGATCTCCTGCTATCCGGGCCGGTGCACTTGCCAGTTGTGCTACCAGGACGCGCTAGATATCTCATTAAAGTCCCTCTGGCTAGTGTAGAGGGAATTTAATGAGATATCTAGCGCGTCCTGGTAGCACAACTGGTAAATGCACCGGCCTGGATAGCAGAAGATCCAGGTTCGATTCCTGGCTGGGACAGATAGATTTTTTTTTTATTCTATTCCCTCTCATTAATTGTTTAGCATATAACTTATTTTCTGTGTTGTGCTTATTTGTGCCTTTTCAGAATACAGTTGAATTTTCTCCAAATGTATGTTTTTTTTTATGTAAGATTTTCTGTGTCAGTCATGTTTTGAACTAGAAAATTCTTTAAAAATAGTTTTTGTTCAAGTTTAACAACGTGTTGCCCACGTTTTTTATTTTCTTATTTTATGACTTTAAATAAATTTTATTTTAAAACTCTTTTTGTTGTTTAGGTAAAATATTGATATTTTACTGAGCTTGCATCAAATAAATAGACGATTTCCATTCTGATCCCTCTTCCTACCATAGAGGATGAAGTCAGAGCCATTCCGTTTAGAGGAGTGGAGGAGAGGTCTTTGCATACCGAATGCATATATATTAGTTATTAATGCAGATCCTGTTGCTGCAAATACCACTTAAATCCCACAGAAACCAGCAAAATATTCTCTACTCAACTAGCTCCTCAGCCAATCCACTACGGACTCTATCTATCTCATCTAAGTAAATTTCTTCCACAATTCCTCAAAGATATAAAAGACGTACTCCGCCATATTTCATTTTGGTAACACTATATTCCTCAACGTTTTGGATATTCATTCTCTCAACTAATGAAAATTGAAATCGAATATTGCATACGGATGTTAATTCACATATTTTAAGATCGCCAAATAAAAAGTGTTAACAAAAAAAAATGTTAATAACAAATCAATACTCCTTTTATGTCAGTTTTCTCGCCATTCGTGAACTGAGCCCCGCGTATTATTCATGTTTTACTTCTCTGAAATTATTTTTTCTCTGTTTCCTTTATCCGAATTGTCTAAATTGCTTTCTGTTATGGTAACGTTTTTTCTTTAATTTATTATTTTTTTGGCATATATTATTACAAATGTATTCGTCCTTATTTCTTAATAGTCATTGTTAGTAATATGAATATATTATTAATATATAATATACATATATTAANATAATATATTATTTTTTTCGCGCTTCGACTGCTGAGGTCATTGGCACTTAAATATGAATACTATTTTTATTACAATATAATGAATCAATTACCTAAATAGATATATGCCTATTTTAGGGATATTAATGAATTTTCAAAATTCTTACGCTAACTTCACTCATGAAGATGTTATTTAGGGCTACCTATGAGAAATCTAAATGAAAAAATAAGTGATGGAAATATATCATCACAAAATTTATTTTAAATATATTTTACTAGAAGCTTACTGTCCCCAAGAACAATAATCATTTAACAACTTTTATATACATGTGTATATATGTATATATATATAACTCTTTATTAAGAAAAAAATATTCTGTACATATTTCAACCACTATAATTTTTGATGGGGTACATTGTTGTCCTTGCTCGTCTATCCCGGGACGTAACCCGTCCTCAGAGAGGAGCCCAGGTTAACCCGCGATAGACTATCCGTCACCCATCTTCTCCTTATCCTAGGATAAGAAGGAGACTAGGCAGGGGGTCAAGGAGGGATTGAGAAGTCCCTATGTAACCACTTTGATAAAGATTATTTACATACACTATAAATCAGCTATTTTCATTTCACCCAAATATAAAACTAACTCCAGAGGGCAGGCTATTAAATATTATCTAGATGCATTTTTAGTATGCTTCTTTTCCATTCTCCCTCAATTTTTTTTCATATACATTTCAGAGTTTCCAAGTACAAAGAAATTACTATGTCCATTCACATAGAAAATAAAAAAAAACTAATTCCATGAGTTTATATACCGATTTTATCTAATATATCTAATTTTACCTGCTCAAAACCACATGTCATTCAAAATTTTCAAAAGAAAAGAATATACATAAAATTGCTTATATTTTTTATTCAAATGACAAACAGGTGAAGTTGAGCATTCAGCTACTATTTTAATATAAAGGACATTTTAACTTTAACAAAATTTATATTACACTTTTTCAAATATTGGATATGATTAGTAGTTTTGTATTTAAATATTAGTAATAATTATAAGTAAAAGGAAACTTATCAATTAAAAACTAATTATCATAATACATACGTTACTATTGATCCTATTTATGGAATTAAAAATATATTAAATAAAATTGTACTCATATAGCCCATAATGAAATGAAAATGAAATATTGCTTCATGAAAATCATCGCAGGAATATTTGCTTTGGGTTGCATTAATCAATGAATTTCAATGATAACTCCAGGACACTAACTAAGATATTTGAAGAATTTTTAGTGCGAGGGAACAGGATAAAAAAATCCAACTGTCCCAACGAAGACTCGAACTTGGATTTCCTGCTTTCCGGGCCGGTGCATTTATAAAATTAAGGTATTTGTTTTTGCAGGATACATAAAACTCATTCCACACAAAGAACGTCATACAAAAGCTTCATAAACCGCCATTACGGAGGAATTAACATTTTCATTTAACAACCCTTCACGGTAAAATAAAATGATGATTTCTTTTAAAAAATGTATTGAATGCTATATACCTTGATATAACTTTATCTAACTAAATGTATAAATATTTCTAGTCAAGTTTTCCTTTAATAGAAATCCACTTTGTATTGAATCAAATCAGTAATATCGATTTTTTAAATCACTGTAAATAAATTTAAATATTCATTTCAAACGTACTAAGTATTTTGGTTTTAGGCATAAAATATCTATAAGCAATCAGTTTTAAATTTCATATCTACGTTCGGTGTTATGGTTCGTTCAAATGCCCCAAGTATCTTAGGGTTTTTGGTATGTATGTACTCTTAATCAACAAAATTTATTATTTATGGGTGTTATTTATTATTAATTTTTTTTTTTTTTTTTTGTGGGCTGGATATATATTTTAAATACTAACTTAAGCTGACTTTTAAAAAAAAGTTTATACACTGTTAAAGTTCATCATACGTCAGGTTTCAGGTTAAGTCCGTACCGCGGGATGCTATTTTACTGGCTCACAGACTTAAATAGAATTACGAATGGTTATGTGTTATTTTAAAATTCGGTGTTTCAGCAGTATTACTATTATACAGTAATAATTTTATTGATATCGCCCGCGCATAGATGCTCTGACTTATATATATATATTAAAAGTGTACATACTTTCATACATAAGAGAGAAAATGATGCTAATATTCTTCAGAATAAGGCCTAATAATGAATAGTTCCATTATCAGCATGAATAATAATCTGAACTATTTAAAAACCACTACAAAAAACGACATGAATCTTAAATTTATTCGTGACGTTGAACAGAATATTCATGAAATTAATCTTTTCATGTATGAATTCCAGGTCACGTAGGGATTTGTGCAATGAAAATGTTTATTCTGTTACTTAAAATCCCCAAACGCCGGAATCGCTTATAATCGTATCTGACTACCCCACGTGTCAGGATAATAGCGTGTAAATTTAAAGCAAATGTATTGAGTAAAAAAAAAAAATTAAAAAAAAAACACTGCAGAGAACACTAGTAACTGGTATGGTAAGAAATAATACATTAATAATTCCCTTTTGTAAAGAGTAAACAACCCTTTCTGACATAAATGCCATGAGAAAAAAAAAGGACTCATTTAAAAACCGCCCACCCCATTAGTTAACTTACGACCACTACTTAACACTTGGCTCAACACTTCTCCGTGCACTTTAAGCATTATAATTGATAATGCCTTATTACTCGGTAAGCCATTATTGATATTACTAAATCGGGGGTTGATTTTCACTTTAGGNTTTTTTTTTTTTTTGTGGGCTGGATATATATTTTAAATACTAACTTAAGCTGACTTTTAAAAAAAAGTTTATACACTGTTAAAGTTCATCATACGTCAGGTTTCAGGTTAAGTCCGTACCGCGGGATGCTATTTTACTGGCTCACAGACTTAAATAGAATTACGAATGGTTATGTGTTATTTTAAAATTCGGTGTTTCAGCAGTATTACTATTATACAGTAATAATTTTATTGATATCGCCCGCGCATAGATGCTCTGACTTATATATATATATTAAAAGTGTACATACTTTCATACATAAGAGAGAAAATGATGCTAATATTCTTCAGAATAAGGCCTAATAATGAATAGTTCCATTATCAGCATGAATAATAATCTGAACTATTTAAAAACCACTACAAAAAACGACATGAATCTTAAATTTATTCGTGACGTTGAACAGAATATTCATGAAATTAATCTTTTCATGTATGAATTCCAGGTCACGTAGGGATTTGTGCAATGAAAATGTTTATTCTGTTACTTAAAATCCCCAAACGCCGGAATCGCTTATAATCGTATCTGACTACCCCACGTGTCAGGATAATAGCGTGTAAATTTAAAGCAAATGTATTGAGTAAAAAAAAAAAATTAAAAAAAAAACACTGCAGAGAACACTAGTAACTGGTATGGTAAGAAATAATACATTAATAATTCCCTTTTGTAAAGAGTAAACAACCCTTTCTGACATAAATGCCATGAGAAAAAAAAAGGACTCATTTAAAAACCGCCCACCCCATTAGTTAACTTACGACCACTACTTAACACTTGGCTCAACACTTCTCCGTGCACTTTAAGCATTATAATTGATAATGCCTTATTACTCGGTAAGCCATTATTGATATTACTAAATCGGGGGTTGATTTTCACTTTAGGCAAATATATGATAAGCTTCAAGTTCAAATGGAGAGTTTTTGACTTGACTTGACTTGGTTGCACTTTAAGCATTATAATTGATAATGCCTTATTACTCGGTAAGCCATTATTGATATTACTAAATCGGGGGTTGATTTTCACGTTAGGCAAATATATGATAAGCTTCAAGTTCAAATGGAGAGTTTTTGACTTGACTTGACTTGGTTGCGGGCTGGCTGATTTTTTCAACTTAAATTCAAGCACTTTGTGTATTATGAAAAACTTGAGTTTTGGTTATATAAAAAGTTTTTGTTTATTTAGATTTAAGTTTAACACTTAGAAAGTAATATACATCATATCACACCATCTACCAATCATTTTCACGTCCAACCACCCGTAATTTTTCTATTGACTTTCTGAAAATTTTCTAAAAATTCCTCACTACAGCTTTTAAATAAATATATTTACTTAAGGTGAACCCACTAAAAACTAATGAAAAATTTCTGAAATTATTTTTTCTAAAATGACACGAAGCTACATCATGATTTTGGGTCAAAAGTGGTCAAAGGGTAGTTAAAATCCGGGATGATACTTTCTAAGAAGATTGGCTTTGCCAGTGTCAAAAGGAAAGGAGAAGCGATAAATTTAATGGCATCCTACAATTTTTTTTCTCACCCCCTTGAGAGATTTTCCTTGCCTAAAGGGGATAATTAAGAAATCATTTTCCCCTCATTGAGATTATTTAGCTCTAAAGAAACCGCGTCTCCTTTGAGTAATTTGAGGCTGAGCAAAATTTAAACTGTACTTTTCCCATCTCATTAATCTACTATATACTATACTTATTGTACTTTCTTTCGTAACTTAGTTTTATCAGATAAAATAATCGTGTTTTTAAGAAAGTTTTTTATAAATACTGATTTTAGTTGTGGTATTTAATTCCACGTTAATTTTATAGAAAAAATGCAAGGGAATAGAATAAAAAATCTTACTACCTCATTTGTGACTCGAAACCGGGTCTCCTGCTTTTCAGGCAGTTATGCTCACCATTGCACTACCAAAGCTAAATTGATAATTTTCTACTCCCCGCACTTTACTCCGAGTCTAAACCTCCTAGTAAGACGAATATGTCGTCTTATACTCGAAGGAGCTAACATTGTCGGCTATTTTTTAAACTCTCGTTTTTTTTTTTTTTTTTTTTTTTTTTTTTTTTTTTTTTATTTTTT
>KZ806918.1:750196-768966 GCA_000696205.2 Oncopeltus fasciatus | reverse complement strand
CGTCAGCACATTTAAAGCTAATCAGTATATATATATATATATATATATATATATAAAGTTATAATATTACACATACGGGCATTGCAGAATTGTTTTTCATAGTGTTAGACTACCACTGATCTACTCAAGTTCATAGAGTTAGGGGCTATCTACAGGTTGCCACTCTATTCTAAGCACCCTTGGCTCAGGACAAGCTTTTATATATAAATAAAAGATTGTCCTAGGTGGGATTTGAACCCAGTGTCAGAATTGGGAGACCCGAACGGATCCTCTGAGCTAGCCTGGCACCCTAATTGCAGAATTTAGAGAATATTCAAGCCACTTTTCCACTCTCTTGACTTGAAATCTGTGTAGAGGAATTGGAACCCTTGTCTCATGAGGGTTGAATCAACCCTGTAATCTTTCCCCACTCTGTAATTTTAGCTAGTCTGTAATTTTCAGTAGCGCATTTAACTTAAAATATTCAATCAAGTAGTAGGTGTAGTCTGATGGCGGTACTTACCTTTATGATGTATTTAATCAAACTAAACATTTGATTATCATAACTGAAATGACAAGGAATATATTATGAAGAAAATATAGTATGAAATATTTAATATAAAAAATATAAAAATTGTTATTTATTACATTTTGCAATTTCGTGCGAAATAAACATATACATATATAAAAATAGATAAATTAAATGTCACTTTGCAGGGAAGAGAAGCCTATTGACTCCACTCCCAATAATTTTTCGCTTCAAGGGCTAAGAGGTCGCGAGGTGATCGTTTTAGTCGCCGGGAAGGTTTTTAAGGCCAATAAGAACTAAAACTTTTTATTACTGATAGCGAAAAATCAGGAGTAGAGGCACTGCGAATAATCTAACATTGTTTATTACTAGGTTAAATTTAGTTGGTGAAAAAAACACTAAAGCCAAAAAATAGACAATATCTGTCTGTAATTTGTCCGTAAACTGAAAAATATCTTGGTCATTATTTGATATATCTTTAGTCAAAGGAAACATGTCCAATGTATGATTTCCAATTATCGCGGTATATGTATCGCGCGATCGATATCGCTTCTTCCCCTTTGCTTTGTCCTCGGCAAAGGGAAGCAAGTTAATAACTTACTGGGAAAGTTCTACAATTATTGTTCCAGAAAAACAAGGAGACGAGGGGATGAATTCTTAGTGAAGGGCGGCATTGCACGAAGGGTTTCTGTCAAGATAGATCTACTATCTTCTGCTTGACTCCATGTAGAAATCCCTCTCTGATTGCTTTGATGAGAGCCCTTCTTTATCATTTCCATTCCCTTTATTTTCCTCCTCTCTCTTCCTTCCACTTCGTTTTTTCATGACTGATCTACTTTTTCTTATTTTTAATTTTCTACCAGCGTTCAGTAGAAAAGCAGTGGAACCTAATTTATTAGTTTTCAAAAACCCATTTCATGTTTCCTGTTTAGACTTTTCTTTTCAAATCTAATTTTCCAACTTACGTTATCATGTTGTTTTTTTTTACAATGCTTATAATACTTTTTTTTTAAAAGTTCTTTTGAATAAATTATTAGTGTATTTTAACCTAATTAACCACTATGAAACTAACAGATAGGTAATATACTATAGTGTTATGTATAAATAAAGGTATCATCAATGTACTAAAAATATAAAAAATAGTGTGATACAGTTGTCCCGAATCATTTTTCGATATAATGATCATTGTGCGTAATTCATGAATTGTTTAAATTAATTTTTTTAAGGTCCAATACGTAGGAGCTGCGCTAACTGATTTGATTTATCATGTCTGTCAAATAATAACTGAAATGGGAGCTCATTAACATTCGGTCACAAGTTACTTACTTGGTAATTCTTTGAAATTTTATTTTTTCACCAAGAAAAAAGGTCTCATACGAGCTTCGTTATCTAAGCATATCTAATCACATTTTTACTAAATATGAATGTAAATAATAGTAAATGAGGAAGATTTAATTTTCAAAAAAAGTTCACAGGAATATAAAATAAAAAATTCCACCAGACAGCAGTTACGTAGCCTAAATTAATCATTGAAAATGGGTTAAATAGAAATAAACACAGTTATTATTTTTATAGACTTTTCCACATTCTAATAATAACCAAGAAATTTTGATTTTTCTATAAACCCCCTCTACTACATCTGATTCCAACCAAAATTAATTCATTCAAGGGTATGCCTAAAATACTGAAGTCTGTTTCTATATCTTAAAAATTAAGAATAACCACTTAATACTGGAAAATGCATATTTGTGAAAATTGTATGGATAATAATGTAAAGAAATTACACAGAAAACGTTTTATAATTTTTTTTTTATATACCATAGTAACGAAAATACTGACGATTTTTCAATTTTGGTCAACATATAAATCCCCTTCTCCTTTAACTGATTTCAGAGATTAACAGTTTATATACTGAATTTTGTTTTTTATTTTTAAAATGCCAGAAGCTAGTGCGCGTACAGAAATATACGTATATTTTATGAAAATTATATTTTACACCTATTATTTAATTTTTTTTTTCGTATATCTATTTCATTTTAATCTTTCTCCCTCATGTCCAATATCTGCTATTAACAAGGTCATTCAATATTATACTAATGAAATCGATATATTTTAAATACCACAATGCAATTTTTTTTATTTTAAAACATGAAGACATGAGTGAGATTTTTTGGAAAATACTTTGATTTTCTAAACGAAAATTAGCTACGGAACTGGTTGTATAAAACGGCTGAGGCCTTGTACTTCAACATTTCTCGTGGACAGTTTAAGCCAGAAGCCGCCCAACTGTAATTATTATTACTGGAATTACTGAGAAAGTTTCTATAAACTTAACCCTGTCAAGATAGGAGTATGAGAACACTAAGGGTTTAGAGTAAGGATATTTAATGTGTTGGATTGAAGTCTCCATTGTGCATTGTACAGACGCCAGAAATGAACATACGTACTGTGATAAGATCCAGGAGGCTCTTGCAAGAGCTTTAAAGTAAACGTCATCTCTACCCGAACACATGATAGCACCGCCTACTAATGCTTTAAGCAGTGATAACGGGTCAAGTTTCATAAGATTTGATGGAATATGAGACAGTAAGTTATATCTCTTGTTCCTCCATTGGGCCAACTTTAGGACAAGCCCTGGAAACAAGTTCATTCAATAATGACTTTGTCTTGATCAACAAACACATAGAAATTCTTTTGTTTTTTAGGGGGGTGTTTCTGAAAAGTAAATGCAATTCAAACAGTCACTTTGCCAGTCAGTTTGTAATCATATTATATATCTACCATATAGCTGAAGTAGGCTTGAAATTAGTTGGTATGGGATCCATTTTGGAGTCAGATAAGTCCTCCTATTCATTGTCATTTGTGTAATTTTGCTAATTTTAATGGTACTTATGTATGAAATTTACAATTTTTCAACTTTCCCTAGATTCTTTTTCTTATTTTCTTTAGACTCCTCACTAGTATATGTTATATAATTGAAATTGTTTAATTTAATTTAAATAGGTTAATGTATCAATTATATAATAGATAAAACATTTAATATTACTGTTTGTACCATTTAAAAATGTAAAAATTTTGAAGATAGTTTTAATATATTATCTTACAACAATGAAACTCCTATACGGTATATAACCTTACTATTTTTTTTTTATACAAGAAAAACGAAGAGTTCCTTAAATATTCTAATATATACATAATTAAAACTCTTCAAGAGAGAGTGGGGAAGTTACATATTTATAAGGCCCTTCATTTCAAGTCGCTTACTTTCAAAATTTAAGCAAAAATAATTTTTATTTACTACATTTTTTTTTAAAAGTTTTACATACAGTAAATTTAATCAATTATGTATTTATAAACTGTGACTTATTTCTAATTTTAACTAACCTAAAAAAAACGTAAATTCTAAAAAGGTTTTTTTTTAAACTAGTCACCGTGTAAAGGCGACATCATTAAATAATGATTGTTAGTCTGGCGCATGTACGCCGAGATCGGCAGAAGGTAGAAAGAATTCTAAAGGACTTTCATGTTAAACATCCATGACACGTAATTATAATGGAATTGTAACTGATTTCCTGAATAACATTTCTCATCTTTATATTCACACTTCATTATATTGTAATAACGGGTTTGAATTATTCAAAGCAGGAAACCGATGGAAGAATTTTTTTTAGTTTTTTTTTTTTATCATCATTATTTATTTATGAATGCTTTTCCTAAAGGAGCAATCTGACCTACTTCTCTTGGGGGGATATAGATTTGTGAATCTTCAGCTAGAAGTAATTGCTCAAGTTGGCTGGGTTCGTCGCTGGAAGTTTGAAACGTTCGTTGGCTAGGTTGACTGCGTGAGGATCTTACCAAAATGTAATCACAGAGTTTGGTTAGTTGAAGTGGTCCAACCCTTCTGTACGGAACCCACCACCCTCTACACAGAACTTGTGTATCTCAATTTTCAACAGCACCTACCATGGATGAGTTATATGGGATCCCTCCAAATCACTGGAATCTGGTAACTGTTCTCTTATCTCAATCACTCCAGTGGGAAATGCTTTCATGAGAATGAAATCCCTTGAGTATATGGAATAATCAATAAGGTATATACCCTTAGAAACAATAACATTCAAAGCTTATTCTTGCTTTCATCCCCTGTTTTAAATTTGTTTCATTATATAATCTTTAAATTAAAATTAAATTCTCTACATTTAATGCGCCGGAGCTATGTAATCTAAGCCCATTTCCCAATCATTAAAGATAGATTCATTTGAAACGGACAATTATTTGATAAAATTACGAAAAATATGTAGAGAATATTATCCGGAATTTGATCTTGGTAGTAGAAGAATTAAAAGCTAATTTGTAACCAAAGAAATTTTTATTTTAGCCAACGATACGGCTTTAATTTTAGGCCTTCATCAGGCCTGAATATGAAAAAGAAACATACTAAAATATTATAGATACATGTCTATATTTTATACTCTAACAAAATATTTGAAAATATAAAACTGTGTGCCATGACAATTGGCTACTGAACATATTGGAGAAAAAAAAAATGATTCGTTATGTTCATTGACTAACTAACCAATTAGTATTGTGGGCACATTCGTGCTTAACAGTGTCTAAATCATGACTGATATGTTTTTTAAACATTTTTATTTGAAAGTAGTAGAAGGGAACTGGGAACGGATGTAGTAGTGGGGTGACGAGGGATTAGGTAGCTTGAGGTTCGTAGCAATACCTCTGTAAGGAAGGGGGAAAAATTTTTTTTAAATGCTATTAGTGGTGAAAAATATTACTTTATGTAGAAGAAATATAGTCTTTGTCTATTTTATCATTGAAGGGATTTCGTTCTAAATGTATGTGAATAGACTCAGCTAGAAGTCGTTTCTCAAGGTTCAGTCTCAAGGATTGTTAATTTGTCAAAGTCGAAAGTATGTTTGTCAGTAGTAGAATATTTTAAAAGACCAGTAGTGTTTTTTATTTTTAATGTCACGTTGATTGTTGCTTATTCTTTTTATGGGGTTCTTTGTTTGCTTATATACGTATACTGCGGTACAATTTTGAGCGGCGCAGGGGATTTTGTAAATGACGTTACATCTGTCAGTATGGGGAGTGGGGTATTTCAATTTAGTGTATAAGTTTTGTAGTTTATTGTTGTTGGAGAAGTCTATGCGTAGTTTGGGAAAGGTATTAATTAGAGTTTTATTGATATTTTCTGATAGAGTGGGAATATAGGGTAGGGAACGGAACATTGTAGGGAGGAGTGGAAGGAATATAATAAATCTTTTTGATGAGTCTATATATAATATGTATCATGGAAAGCCATTATTGTTAGGAATGTCTGATATGCGGTAAATTTTTTTTTTTTTTTTTTTGTGGGATATGTTGTCGGAGAAGTTAAGGGTTTTGAAAATAAGGTTTATTTTTGCAACATTTATTTATTGATGATAAGGGTGTGAAGAGTTTAATGTAGGAGGCGTCCGGAGTATGTAAGTTTAGTGTACGAGTCAGTAAGTATAGAAATAGTATAGAAACTGTCTTGGTTTCTGATTAGGAGTAAATCAAGAAATAGGAGTAGGTTGTTATAATTCCTAAAAATTGTTCCATTACAACAGTATACGTCACCAGCCTCTTCGTGAACTTTCCCATTGGCAAAGTCGCCACTATAGTTAAAAACAACTGGGACAAGATTGAATCCCACACAACTTTACCACTAGATTCTTACCTATAGGCTTGAGGTTTGCTAAAAGAACTTTAAATATCTCAATTATAATAAACATTCAGTCACGATTAACAACTTCGACAGCAAATTCATTCCCGTAGAATTTGCTAAAAGATGGAAAATGTATCTTTAGGTAGAGAGTAACATAATGATCCACCAGCGCCAACGAGTGAATGGTGACGTAAAAAAACTTTCTTCGTGAAAACGAAAAGCACTCAGAAACTCTGGGTCAAGCTCTGAGAAAAGTGGGCCTCCGGGTAAAGATAAGTGCGCCATTTCCCCGTACCTCGAACAGCACTTTCACTATATCTTGTGCATATCAGAGGGCTATTTGTGCATGAGTGCACTCATGATTTATACGAAAAGTGTTGTTTTGCGGTTTCAACAGCCGATCTGGATATACACTGCTCATTACGTCCAGGGACATTATCAAAATGAGTAGAAAGCTATCTTACAAAGATTCTTCTTCGCCTATATTTCTCTAAGTAATAAATGAAAGAATTCATACTTTATTAGTTTATTTAAAAAATATAATAATCTTATCTCTGATATTCTTTTTACTCCCCTTACCAAAGATATATGTAGATATAGATATAATGAAGCTCTCGCGGCTGCGATATATAGTAATCAAAAACAGGTGGGATAGTGCAGTGCACACACAAAGGAATAAAATTTTCGGGGATCCCTCGCCCGGAAGGACAATATGTATTATTAAACAATTAATGCGAGGGAATTGAATAAAAAATCCATCTGTCCCAGCCAGGACTCGAACCTGGATCTTCTGCTTTTCCGGCAAGAATGCTAATCAATACACCACAGGGACGAGCAAGATAACTTAAAAAATTCTCACACACTAACCTTCGAGAAAGGCAATACATCGTTTTATGCCCGATGGAGCTGACATTGTCTAGCTATTTATCGACTCTCGTTATTTACTTTTTATTTTCATTTATAAATATTAATTTAGTTGTGGTATATTAGAGCCTGAAAAGCAGGAGATTAAGGAGGTTCGAGTCTTGGCTGAGACAAATATATTTTTTTAATTCTATTTCCTCGCAGTAATTGTTTAAAATTTAGGTAGGATAATATACCACAACTAAATTAATATTTATTATTGTTATTAGATATATTGTTAACATTATATTGTTCATAAACCATCACAGCATTTTTAATTTAAAAGTAAAATTTAATATTTAATAATGTACAAGCAAAAACGGTGGACATAAGCGCGATTCCATAATCGCCCATGCACACTCAAATTTACATATTAATGATTCTACTTTTCTGCCGTATATAGGATCTGAGAATAAAAAATACTTTGAGTGAATAAAGAATATTTTGTAGTTTCACGTTTGAAAACAATGGAAAAAACTATAATTTATCTTCTAATTTTCCTGCATTTATTAATAAAACATGCCCTCTCTACCCTGCGGACATCTTTGGATTAAAATTGTTTATTACCCAAGAAACGTAGGTTATTCTCACCTTTCACTTGAAGATATCTCATTGCAGTCGCCAATGCTATAAACATTCATTAAAAAATATATATTTAAAATGAAATAATATAATTTCCTAGGACAACAAAGTATAAAATATAATAAAATGTTTAATATGAAAAATAGCCGGAGAAATATTAAAATGATGCTTATTATGGAAGGTATTTCTTTGACTCAGGAATTACATAAACTGTAAAATCTCAGGGATCTCTCTGAATGAACATGATATATGTGTGAATAATAACATTGATCGGAAGATTAGCACAGAATCGAAAGTGCTCAATCATTTATTGTAACATACAGATACAATGTTCATGTATTTAAAACTATAAATAGTATTAGAAGCCTCTCTAAGGAAGAAGGATGAAAAATATGTTCTTATTTACAATGTTTGACATAAGTTATTATGTTATTTGTTTTTTTGATACTAAGATCATATAAATTATAAATAAGTGATAATTTTATAATGGCATATTATATGTTTTAATCGTGACAAATATTATTCTTCAATTAAAACAGAATGTATTAGGACCGAGATTATTGTTTGGAATTCCTTTATAAAGAAGATTCAATATAAATTCCTCATATGGAAAGAAAGATAAGAAAATGTTTAATTTCCGAGATAGCAGTTATCAGAGGCAGTAAAAGGTCATTGAGTGAAAGAGAGCGAGAAAGAATGAGGTAGGTCTGATTGCCAAAGGTCCAATAAACGAAGCAATCCAAGAGTGTTGGAGGGGAGCCGGGGATATGGGAGACGACCCACTTCAATAACGGAAAATAAGGGTTCGTGAACCATCTTCGCGAGCCCTTTCCCTGTGAGCTACAAGAGGAGGAAGTCAGGAAATTAAAGGATTGACGTCTATCATATAACTAGTCGAATCAATAAGGAAAGAAATAATTAAAGATCAGATACGAAAAGTCATGTTTCCATAAAAGGAGTACATAACCATAATAGGAGTAAATAGGTAAGAGAAGCTTCTTTTCTCCGTTAGAAATAGATTATAATTATAGAGATATTACGTTTCTGTATAAACAAGCTGTCTCTTCTAAAGCACATTCCAAGAATTACTATTATTGTACAAAATAAAGCAAAAATTATTATAAACAATTAATGAGAGGGAATAGAATAAAAAATCAAACTGTCCCAGCCAGGAATCGAACCTGGACCTCTTGCTATCCGGGCCGGTGCACTTGCCAATTGTGCTACCAGGACGCGCCAGGTATCTCACTCAATTCCCTCTACATTGGCGAGATTTTTTTTATTCTATTCCCTCTCATTAATTGTTTAAAATTTACGTGGGATAAAAAACCACAACCAAATTAAATATTTATAAAAAAATAAATAAATAAATAAATTATTATAGTATTCTTTCATTGCGGTAGATTTTCTTTATTGCTTATTTCCTTTGCAGAATTATCATGGAATCCGGAAAAAGGAAGTTAAGGCAATGCATGTAACCTACTCTTCTTTAATATTTCCATCATAATGTAGTCCAATCCTTAGGATTTTGTTTTTTCTAGCATATTGGTTGTTATGGGCGAAAGGATGAGTAAGCCCCCCTTCAAAAAAATTGCGTGGTAGAAAGGCACATTACTGGGGATAAAAGCAGAGAAAGAAAAAAAAGGATTAAAATAATAGACTACTTCATACTGACGTCACAAAACGTACAGATTCGGCATCGCCATTTCTTCTTTTCATCCGATTGTAGTTATAAAGGTTTTAGACACCCCCTAAAAGCCTATCCCCCCCCCTCCCCAAATGAATAAATAAAATAAAATAAAATAAATGTAGTAGATAATGTTTCATATTTCTTTTTTTTTTATTAGGTTAGACAAAAATATAAGGATAATAATATCCTGAGATAACCTGATCGCTTGGTGTCGATCGGACGATATGTTTCAACTTGGCCGTCACAAAATGTGAATTAAACTTATTTGGAGGGACTATAATTTCGTCTTGTATTATGTAGGGTCAGAGGTCAATTATTTCTTTCAATGCACGGGTCACATGTGGAATAGCCACATTTTATTCAGAAAGATGACTTTAATAAATAAATAATAAAATAAATAAATAATAAAATAGTCAATATTTCAATAAGTTATATTCTCCATAGAACTTAAGCACTCAAAATCAATTTTATCTTACATCCTTTGTTTTAATTTGTTTAATGTACTACGTTTTAAATTTACTGGCATTACAAGCCAGTGCACAGTACAGTAAAATTTTCCACGCAGGAGGTACGTAATCTAATTGTTTAAAAATGAATTCATTCATAATAGAAATAAATTTTACTAAATGACGAAATTTAGAAGAACTATAAGGGAGTTACAATACACTAACATTTTGGATAGCTATAAGTTTATCTTGTACAATGAAGGATTGGAGATTTTTTTAAATTCAAAAATTTAAATTTTTTAAATTTAAAAAGCATCGTTTTACTTAACCCATTTAGCTAAGTAAATTTCTCCATTTTTATAGGAGCTTATTTATTTAATAATTAGACATATTACTTCCCTTATAATTTTGTCTACGTACTCTTCTTGAGATGCTTATTTTATTTTACCATATTTTTTCTCTATAAAAATTTTATCATTCTACTGTTTAATAATCAGATTTTACTTCTCCCTTATCATAATTTAATTTTTTTCTTAAATTCTGATAATCTAAATCTAAACTTGCTTGCAGTGGTTTTCATTCAGAAATTTACAATAAAAGAGCTTTCTTCTTCCGAATCTGGGTTCAAAATGGAATGAATAACTTAACAACTTAAGAACATTCACATTGTTTGCTCATGTTAAACTTTAAACAGTGATTGGACTTAATTTTTTTGCAAGATTGCAAGATTTCTTGCGCCAAATGAAAGAAAGACATTCAGTGCCCCTTAAGAGAGCGTTGAAATCTCCCACTCCTACAGGGGTGAGGTTCACTCAGATAAAAGTAAAGCAGGAATATGAGATGATTAGGGCAGACGTAGTGGTCGCTTGCCTATCGAAGGCTACTGCATTCAGTGAAACTTTTATATATACTGCTCAGTATTGTTGTCAGAATACAAGGTATAAAAAAAATAATAAGAACAAAATAATCTAACAAATATTGCTCTGTAAAATATATTTATATTCTTCCGCCCATTTTATCAGGAGTATGTAGGTTATCATATAATTTAACTTATTGGCTAATTATTTCTGTATAACAAATTAGACCAGTGGGCATGTTACAGGACTACTTCGCCATAGGTACCCTATATTCAGTACTCAAATTCTACAGTTATTCTTTATATAAAAAATAAAGTAAGTTTCTGTGCTTCTTTTGCAGAATATTGGTGATGTGCTACTGGAGAAATCCATTCCAGATTTTAATAGAAACCATTTTCTATAATAGTGAGAATAATCTGTTACAGAAACCTTCTTTACAATTGCAAAAAGAAGTACAGTGACTTACTTTATTTTTTTTATATAGAATAACTGTGGAATTTGAGTATTGAATACATGGGATCTATGGCTTGACTGTGCTGATTATAATCCTTGAGCGCTGTAGTTCGCGAATAAACACACCCGTTACACGTAATTTATTCTATAGCCTCTATAGTCTGTTGAACGCCTGATTATTGTTTCATTATAATTATTGTTGATATCCAGGAGCACAACAGAGACCTTTCTTACCATTGCAAAAAGAAGTACAGTAACTTACTTTATTTTTTTTATATAGAATAACTGTGGAATTTGAGTATTGAATACATGGGACCTATGGCTCGACTGTGATGATTATAATCCTTGAGCGCCGTAGTTCGCGAATAAACACACCCGTTACACGTAATTTATTCTATAGCCTCTATAGTCTGTTGAGGAACTGATAAAAAAAATTTAATGTAGGAAAAGAAAAAAAAAGAATTAAAAATAAAATATTTGTAATAAGTTTTCAGATGGGTGGGATTCTGAAGGCGGGACGTGGATAAGTAGAGGATTTAAAGCAGTTTGTTATAAGGTTCTTATTAGAATATCTTTCTCAATTATTAAGGGGAAAAAAGAATATGGAATCCAGTATATCTGAGAAAAATTATAAAGAATGAGTAATGAAAAACCAAATGAAAAAGACTGGAAGCTATTAATTTTAACGCGGAAGTGACAAGACCCTTTATTATTCATTAAAACTTTCTCTCTCTCTCGCCATCTCTCACTCATCTCTCTCTTCATTCATCCCAACGCCTTCTCCCTCATTTTTCTCTCTTCACTTCCTTGGATGTACCTTATAACAGCCGCCTACCGGAGGGAGCTCCAATACATCAAACTTTAAAATTTGAATCCCTAGATATTACCGAGTTCATCAGTTCATTACAAGGTCCTCTGGGGGGCCTTCGTATAAATTAAATTTTGAAAAAATATTCCTCTTAGGAGTAACATCGATTATATACCAAATAACTCTCCAACTGGAATTTGCTGACCCATCTGGGTAGAATCCAAATAAATTTGCAACATTGGTAAACATGTATGTAACTATAAAATAAAATAATATGTATACACTTCAGCTAGATGAGTAATTAACTTATTTCTAACAGTAAGGTTTAAGAAAAATAAAATAAGTTTCTGTTCATCTTTTTACAATAATCCAGAAAAGCTGGGTTTCTCCAGAAGTACACCATAGGTTTTCTGGAGCATTGTATATAGAAGCATAGAAAGTTTTTTTATTTTTCAAATATAGAACTAACGTAGAATTTGAAAGGTTTTACCTTGTGGTAAATGCTTTAAATGATGAAAACATTTTGTACAAAATGACGATTTCTTTTAGACAATTCACTAAGAAGTATTTTTTGTATTCATTTATATCGGTATATGCACCTATACAGTTCAGGCATCATAAATGCCTATAACCTTTATTGGAACTCTTGTAAATCTCTTTTGAGATCCTATCTCAGTGAAATCAACCTTAAGGATATTGGCCAGTCCTATTGTACAGTTTAAATTCGCGGTCATATAAAATTACGCGGTAATAGAAATGGGTTTTTTCTAAAACTCATCACTGGCGAAAGAGTTTTAGCAAAAAACCCATCACGAATGGGTCATGTTTGGCGATTAGGCAATGGGTTCTTCTAATAGGGATAATCATCTTTTATTCTTTAGGTTATTCAGAGTATGGGGATTTTAATGGAGATTGTACCATGATAAAACCTACCAGGACATCAGGATTGCGACTGAGTGAACTACCCCAGCATAATTGGTCGAACTTATAGTGACGCAAAAATAAAATGGGGTCTCGCGGGAGGATAATTAATGGTTTTATACCCTACTTTAGGGTCTTTCATTGTAGGACATTTGCACAGAGCATCTCTCATATATCACCAAATTTCCTGAAAAATTCAATTTCAGAAGCACGAATAATGCATCATGTATTTTCATTTCGTTCTCGAAAACCATGCTTATTTAGATTATTCGTATTTAGCTATATACTTTATCGATTTGTAGGAGTTTAATTAATCTAATTTAAATATATGCTTAACTGATCTATCTGTATCCGAACACTAAAGCAAACTCTATTTGACTACAGACAAAATAAGGGTCTACAATAGTACTATCATACCTTCTATTATCCGTCTCCATTGGTTTCTGCAAACCATCTTCTATTGGCGAGCGCATATATAGTTCTATATTCATTGGTAGTGATAATAACCCTTTAGTCTATAATAGTATTTAGGCACTAGCGAATAGAAAGGTGCTTTACTAGAAAACATTTTTCTCTGTTTTCCCTACTTTTTTCTTGTGAAACAAACCCGTTCACATGACCTTTATTTTTCATAATGTAAAATAATTATTCTCTGTATAATAATAGGAGATTAAAATGTGTAAAATCACCAGCAAAAATCAAAATTTCGTGATGATTCAGTCGCACATTTTTTTTCTAAAACTCAGTGCTCATCAAAATCAATTATAGTGCTTATAAAAAAAAAAATTTCTTTTTCTTCTTCTTTTTTTTCAAGATGATTAAATTTTATAATGCATAATGCAATTTAAAGGAATGAAGACAACCTCCAATCTTCATTGCCTTCAACACTGTTTTGAAATCGCTCTTCTAATATATATACANAGACCCAGGTTCGAGTCCTGGCTGGGACAGTTAGATTTTTTATCCTGTTCCCTTGCACTAAATAGTTTATATATATATATACATATACATTTTTTCTAACCATATAAATCCCACTGGTACTATGTAATATCATCAGACTAGAGTAGGGCTTGTAAAGGAAGGTGCTCCCAGTGGTGGCTAACTAACTGCTGAAGTAGGTCTCGAGACCAACTCCTCCACAGCTTTCTCGTGGTGCTTTGTGGCATATGTGACGGGATATTGCGTATTCCTGTGTTTGGTTAGCCGTGAAGTTCGTTAAGAAAGCGAGTGCAGAAAACATGTTTGCTTTTTTTAATAATGTGGATGTTGAGGCCTGTGCGTAGTATGGAGTTTGAGACATATTAGTGTGCATTAACAACTAGACGAAGAATTTCAGACTGTTGAACTTGAATGTGATTTATGTACGATATTTTTGCTGAACCATAAATTTTAATTCCATATGACCAAAGAATTATTAATCAGATAAAGATAAATGTTCAGCTCTTTATATATTATATTAGAAACGTCTCACGCCAAAAAAAAAAATAAATAAAAGACTTTAACGTAGAGAAATAAATTTTTGATAGCAATTAACAAATTTGTACAAAAAAAAAGAGGATACTCGAAGGAGTCCTTGGAGGGTGATTGTTGGACATTCAATTCCTCCCTAGTGGAAACGCATTAAAAATGAATCAACTAAAGATACTTTCCCAGAAGGTTAGAGCGTGGGGCTAGAGTTATCTCAAGAAGAGGAGTGGATAAGGACATTTTCATGAAAAAAAAAGTATGCCGCAAGCTTTTAAGGAAATTATTTTCTTATTTTGTTAAATTTATTTCAAATTTACATGAGTCTTTAACAAGTTTTAAATGATTAAATACAACAAAAATGTATTGATACATTTATTTTTATTTAGATGTATCCCCTACTCTGGGCATTCTATGGGTAATTATTTTCACAGGATATCTGAAGATTATGCTTGCTAGTGGAACAATTACTAAATCAACATATTTATCTCACAGTCTCGTATAATTGTTGTATATAATGGGAAGGTTATGATTATTAGGATTACTACCAAGTGGAAGTAGGAGTTCCACAGTTTATTTTGGTCCTGCGCTTTTCAGTCTGTACACCCCTGACACATTGCGGTTTTCGAATGATTACTCTATACTGTCTTCCCTCGCCGAGTCGGAAATTCCTTCTAAAACTTCCAATAATATCTTAAAAGTTCCAAAAACCATTTACAGAGCAGTGAAAAAAATCAATGAATCAAATTCGTACAAGTTAATCTTCATTGCAGAATAAAAAAATTTCCTGTAAATTTAAAATTCAACAAATTTCGTTCGTTTTATTTCTACTCACGATCCTGGCGAGGATACTAAAAATTGATCAATAAGAAGAAGTCCTTTATAGACCAATGAATAGAAACTCTAAACTTATATTAGATATACTACAAGACTTTACTACAACTAATTTGGGCATATGGTACACCTACTTCCATTTTTGCATACGTAATTTATTCATATATTGCTATGTCATTATAAATTTAAGATAGAATTTTATTTCTAATTTTTATATTTGGTTCGCACATTTTAAATATTTTAAAAGAAAAGATTATTTAATATTTCCAATTATTTCTAAAAATGACTTTAGCAGTGTAGCATTAGTAAAGCTATCAGTCTAGGAAAGCTGAATTTTCAAAACCTTTAACTTACCGAACTAGCTGTAACTAATAAGTTACGCCCTAATGAAGCACTCCTTCATCACACAGACCAAGTAGGCACTTGGCCGGAGGGAAGCACTCAAGTCGTTGGCGCGACAAAAGTGTGCTTCACCTTGTTGAACTGTTTGGAACTCGTCTTTTCTAAATCAGGCTCGCCCTTCCGAAAACTTCCCTCTCGTCATACCCCTAGGCCTGAGAAGTTCGACTACATTATTAAATTACTTCCTAAAGCCTGAGGGGATTCGGAAACAATTCTTGTAGCGCCCCCGCACCCTCGCCCCCCCCCCTCTTGCAGATTTCTGTGTTTTGTGCCTTTTAACTAATCAGGGAACCTCAGGGACTTGAGGTGTTTTCCTGCTTTTTACAGTCCTTCTCCCTTACCTTCCGGTATAAAATGACATATTGTTTATTTGTTGTTTTTCTATGACTTTTAATACATTCAAATTTGTTTAAATTTAGTAACATTTATGAGATAAATATGTGAGAATAAGTGATATTTGTAAGGCCTGTAGGATAAACATTGTGGATTAAGAAGCTAAAGATATTCTACAGTTTTACAGTTAAGCTGAAGTCCATATTTCCAAGTACCATCTACCTAATCCTTAAATCTTTTCTTTCTAACCGTTTCTTAAGGGTCCGACAAGGATCAGATTACTCCGAACACAACCTGTGAAAGCGGGTGTTCCACAGGGCAGTGTGCTTGGACCCATCCTTTTTATCCTTTATACTGCAGACTAATACTCTTTTAGCCCTCTTTGCAGTTGACAAAGCGATCCTCCCCTCCCACCCTGAATCCAAAACGGCTTCTAACATTTTACAAAACCACCTTGATGCTATTCAGCAGCGGTGCAGTTAATAGAGAATTAAAACAAATGAGTCCAAATGCGTACAAGTAAATATTAAATTAAGAAAAGATTCTCCTAATAATGTTACATACTATAACATACCAATGTTTAGTCATGGAAATGTGAACTTAGGGACAGGACGTCCTCTCTCATCTTCATGATAGGTAGGTGTGGCAAATTACTGCTTTAATGATATTTCAATTTTTTCTTGTCAATAAGTAGTTTGTTTGCATGTTTTTTTCAAATTTTTTTCAAATTGGTTCTTTTTCAATATTGTTTTCATAAACTTTAAATTGTCTTACATAGCTTTCTACTTTCATTCTTGATATCACATTATATTATAATTCTCTATTATACTAATTTCAAATATTACTGTATTCTCATGACATTGTATTTCTACAGCCCTGAAGATGGCTTACAATGTAAGCCGAAACGTTGGCAGATAATCCTTCATTATAAAAAAATATATTTTTTAATTTGTGTTTTTTTTTTTTTTTTTTTTTTTGTATCTACCTCGACCGACCCCCAACTAAAATCATCTTACTATAACATACCTATACCTCTCTCTGATTCAGTCCGTTACTCTGGGTTCCACCTTGACTCACTACTCAACTAGAATGAACATACTAAAATCAAACGACAAGAACTCAACAGACGCCACGGACTCTTATAAGGCCTTAAAAATAGGCTCTCACACCTGGATATAGATACTCTATAGATACCCCCTCCCTTCATTCATAACCCTAAGTGGTTGAAATAGAGGCTAACGCACACCCGCGCGCGCGCGCACGCACGCACACACACACACACACACACACACACACACACACACACACACACACACACACACACACACACACACACAAACCTAGCTCTACGAATCCGTCTTTCCTCGTGGGCAGATTTCCTTTGAGAAATGAAATTAAGTTTAAGTATCGGACCAATTTTTTATTTACAAATGGTTGGAAATTCTAATTGATTTATCAAACATAAAAGTAATAAAGTTAATTTCATTTTTGTATAAATAGCATTATAAATTTTGTCTTTGACTGATTTAAGTGAAATTCATTTATTTATATACTTTATAATTTAGTTAATGTTTAATGTCTGGGACCCCTGATGATTTTAGGTATTGTCATTATTTAAACGTTCTTATATTCGTTACAATTTTGTCTACCCGCCTATCTAATAAAAAAAAAATCAAACAATCGCAATATTTCATTAAATTTATGAGTTTTAATTAAAAATATTGTTTACTAATTTAGTAAATTGATGATGAACAAGTCAGGGCTCCGTAAGATATTGTTTGTGGAAAGTGTGGAAACCTGAGTGCAATATCCCGAGAGGAGAAAGTTTCACCCCCACAGCACCCCAACCCCTTTGGGGGAGTAAGGGATAAATGTTGTGAGATTTACTGATCCGCCGGAGTTTTTGTTTCCCTGAAGCACTCCTGGGGTACTGGGTACTCCAGTTCTTCCCATAAGAACGGAATTACTTCGGTTCTCTGAGAGCCTGTCTCCGCTTTATCTCAAAGTCGCCGAAAAAGTGCGAACCGACAGCAAAAACCAGTCTGCCGTTTCCGGTCATTCACTTTGTCTTCGTCAACCATCGAATTTGGTCTTTAGCCTTCTTACGTTTGATAAATACACTCGAATTTCCAGCCAGTTAGAAATTAAATATAGGTCTGGTACGTAAACTTAATTTGATTTCTCAATGAACCCTTCCACGAGGGAAGTCGAACCTTGCTAGGTTTTTTAGTCTTATCCTCCCTTTGAACCACAAGGGTCATTGTGAGAGGGGGTATCTACTGCCCCCCCCCCCCATTCTAAACATTCATAGCTCAGGACAAGCTTTTACTAATACCTGAATGATTGCCCTTTGCGAGATTTTAACCCGCAGGGATGCGTGACCCGAACGGATCCCGGAGCTACCCTGCCGCCCCTAGTGCTAGATTTAAAAAATCCTTCGGCTAAACCGACAATCATTTACCTGGTCCTGAGACGACAAAGTATAATTTCCTCTCTTGGCAGAGTTTTAAGCCAACAGCTTGCAGTTCTTGGGTTGTGACGATTTTAAATTTCATTAAATGTTTTGCCTGCACCCTCATCCTAAACTCTTTACTAAAAACCCGCCAGACGAAAAAATAAGATAATACCACGGACACTAGTATTGTATAAACACATGGCACCCAAGTTTGGTATGAACGAACCTTCCTATATTTCTAAGTACTAAATTACATATAGAACTAATATATTGATAGATTATTTATGACTATAATAATTTTATATCTTATATTCGGCAGCTGCGATATATATATATATATGAACAATAAGAAAACTTTTTCTTTTTGGTGTGTTCACTAATATATAAATATATATGTGTATATATAT
>KZ806918.1:715220-749402 GCA_000696205.2 Oncopeltus fasciatus | reverse complement strand
TATATATATATATTAGCATCTCGAAGACATTAATTTTTAATTTAGTCTCCCCCCCGCCTTGCTCGAATGATTTTCCTCATTAAAAATCTCCTCCAACACAATTTGTGAACTTTTTGCAAAAAATAATTTAAAAATAAGATGATTTTTTTTTTCATTTTTAAAATTACGAGCGTTAGAGCTGAAATTAAAAAATCACGCAATGTTACAATCGTGAATTGCTCGATTTCCATAAAATATAATACTAGCTGTAAAACATAGGAAACCTATGAAAGTGTTAATAACGAAATAGTTATGTATAATAGTTTGTTGAAAGAGTTAGGATGCTCATATTTTATGAGATTAAGTTGTACAGTTCTGCAGTGAAACAGATATTCAGCTAGAATGTGGTAATTTCGTAGACGTCCCTCGTCTCGTTCTAAAAAACGATTGGCCGAACATGCTCAATACGGGAAGCCCTTATTTGCACAAGGGATAATCCTAGGATGCCTGAAGGATACGCCAGTGGTCGTTTGAGTCGATTCGCGTTAGATGAGTCGAAGCCCTACCAGGATGCGGTGTGGACTAATCTAGACGAGAGCCTTGAAGAGTCAGGCCGAGATAAGCCCGGTTGCTTTATCGCAGGATAACGTCTAATGGGACAAGCCCTTCCACCGCGAACTGATTTAGCTCCTCCTCCTCCTACGCTCCAATGAATAGTAAGCATTCCGTCCCTGCTCATCAATCCCCCAAGCATTCCTAATAGTTCCGCTGGTTTACAATAGAACCAGGTCCCTTCTCTATAAGGTCTTCTTATAGAGGCCTACATAGAGATAACGCATTGTCAACTTTGATCAAATAACGCAACACACCTCGTCCTCTGACAATTCCAATATTTAGACATATTCATATGTCCCTAACAGCCTTTTACCTAACCTAATAAACTAACTGAACCTAACACTAACCTAACCTTACTTCCTAACATGGCTGGAGGTTCGTGGGCAGTCGACCCAAACTCCATTTTCAGAGTTTCATTTTAAGAGGAATGCATTGATATCAGTGCCTTAGCCAAAGGCATGTGAGTATATTCACTGAAGGCGTCTACAAGAAAATAGTATTCTATTGTCATTCTTTGGTTGTTACATTTAAATTTGTAGGATCAAGTATTGGTCTTATTTCTATTTTTTTTCCCTTTCGCTTTTTGATATTGCTAGATTGTTTTGCTAGGTTAAGTTGGGTTAGGGTGTAAAGTCAGGTTAGGTTATAAGATTTGGTTAGGAAGTAATATCCTGGAGAAATTTGTCAGGGTTTCGGGCAGGATCAGAAAAATAAAATACTTCAAAATACTCAACTCAATCGAGCTTTACACTCTGAGATGTGACCATAAATCTCCCTCAGAGATCTCTCCAGACATCATTATCGCCCTGGTCATAACTTACAAGTTAAGTTGACACGTCGGCAATAATAAAATAATTACCCAACAATTTTGGAGTACTTTATTTTTCTGATCCTGACCGACACCCTGACTAATTTCTCCAGTATCTTACTTCCTAACCAAATCTTATAACCTAACCTGACTTTTCAACCTAAACCAACTTAACCTATCAAAACAATTTAGCAATATCAAAATGCGAAAGGAAAAAAATAGAAGTAAGACCATTACTTGAGCCTACAAATTTAAATGTAACAACCAAAGAATGACAACAGAATACTATTTTCTTGTAGATGCCGATATAATCGATTTCTCTAACGATTGTAAAAATTACAATATCAATAGCTGTAAGCGATTCTGTAGTACAACAGGATTTGTACTTTAATTCAATCTCTAAACGCTAGTAAGTGTTTGCAAACTTAAATTAAGGCGTAGAAAGTGCCTGTGAATCATGAATTTCATTACACATCCCTTAATTCTTTACAAGTATTTGCAGTTACTGCCTTCTCCGAAAAGAAAAAGGAATTTTTTTAATGTATATTTATATTTAGCTGATCACCTTATTATTTTAATTTACTATAGGAAAATTTGTATTTTTAAAAATTATTTATAAAAATGTTATCTAATTGATTATATCCATATTAAAAAAATATTTTTTGCACAAATGTAAGGTTTTCTTTAAACATTANGTTGTTATTTAAAAATAATACTTTTTTTTACATAACATGGAGTGAGGGGAGGGGGTTCATACAGGATGAATTTTAGGTGTGTTCCCTCTCCCTTAAATATATTTCATCATAACCGCAATTACCTCTAAAAAACATCACACATTCTCTATTTTATCAATGAATTCTTTGTGTTTAGTTAGTGCGTTTTTAGAACACAAGCAGTAGTTTTTGATGTTGTATCACTATACCCCATCTCGCTCTTTTTCAAAACTTTTAGCTACAGTGTTCCACACCAGGGTGAGCTATAGTCCCTGCGCAACTATATCAGCGGGTGTATTGTGCACTCCCTCTCCTGAAGATACTTCTGCTCATTTAACTTGGGTGTGAGCAAATAAGTGGGTCATAATCCTCGGATATATATGTGATCCGTCAGTCTAGTGTTGACTACTCATCTGAACTCCAGAATAAAATCACGTGTCCTTCAAGATCGGGATCGGGAGCAGGTTCGATCACCCAGCTACTGAAAACAAAACAAACTATAAAGAGTACGCATCATTGCCAATATCATTGACCTTTGAAATCTAACCATGTTTAACAAAAGCCTACCAAAAAAAAAAAAAAAAACTTTCTCTAAAGCTATATCTTATTAAATGATTAAATTTTCTCGAATGAAATTTCCTAGTAAGGATTGTGTCGAGTGCAGTATTTAGCATATTTCGCCTTAAAAACGTCAGCTGATATATGTATTATATATTATATGCAGCCATATGATTGCCTGTGTGAGGACTAAGAACACGCGCGAGAGCGAGAGGACTGTCTCTCTCGTTATGTGCTCTCTCCACTTGATAGAGATAAAAGTACAAAAGGCGGATTGTGCCGACGACAGGTTCTGACATTAGATAGCGGATATCAGTACCCGCCAGGAAACGCAGAGATCTATTCCTAACAGCATTAATTCCACCCCTGTATTCACCCCACCCGAAGCAACGCCTCCTATTATATTTATATGAAACTCCGTTGTAAAAAAAAAAAAATACATATTTGTTGTTTTGGGCGACATATATATTTCACAAGTTAAATAATAATAATTAATAATAATTAATTCGGCTTTTTAAAAAGTAACTTTATTTCAGCTAGCTACACTAGGTATAATGACTGGCATAACAACAGAGAGCGAAATACAATGTTAGAAGAGACGATTGGGTTTATACAGCGGAAAAGTGCATATGTAGACAGTCAGCAGTATGTGGGAAAGCTAATGTAACTCTAGACAAAATTGTACGTCAGAGAGGCTGCAAGGTAAAATTAGCCATATTCTCTTAATAGTACGTACAGCGCTTATGAAACTTAGTAAATCTGCTTAGTTCAAGCAGAACTTGTTCGACCAAAGTTTTAGACTGCTTACAAGCAACATGTTTGTTATTCGCTTAATCACATAGCATCCTTCTCTTTCTTTTCTTTTCTTTTTAATTAAGTGTCTTCGGGCGCCAGGCTAGCTCAGGGGATCCGTACGGGTCTCGCAATCCTGACGCCGCGGGTTAAAATCCCGCCCAGGTCAATCTTTTATTTATAATATAGAAGCTTGTCCTGAGCCATGGGTGTTTAAAATAGGGTGGCAATCCGTAGATAGCCCCTTCCTCCATGACCCTAAGTGGTTGAATGGAAGGCTAACACGCAAAAAAAAAAAAAAAAAAAATTAAGTGTAAGCCTCCCTTTCAACCACTTGGGGTCATGGAGAGAAGGGCTATCTACAGGTTGCCTATTATATTATAAACATCCATGGCTCGGGAAAATTTTTCTTATCGATAAAAGCTTGCCTAGATGTATATTAAGGTTAAGTTTATGTTGTTATTGATTGACTTCGAGGTACTGACGATCCCTTGTGGACATATAATTACCAAAAGTAAAATACATAAATACTCAATTGTTAGGAAGTCTTATATTAAAAAGAAAAATATTTTTTTAACGCTCAATCCTTAATATCGTTCTTCAAGAAAGGCTAAACGGAAGCTTAGGACCCTTAACTTACTCATTAAATTTTATTCTCCAAGAGAAATTTTACCCCCTTATTTCAATATTTGAGGAACTGAAGTATAGTTATTCAGAAAATAATTACATATGAAATAACCAATAGACACAGTTCATAAATACTTGGAAAGTGTTGTAGACTGTTTTGATCGAAATTTCCCTCTGAAAGTGTTTTAATTATTTATTGTTTTTAGTTAATTATCTTTGTATTCTTAGATGTATTTAAACGTCACCAAGTTTGCTAATGACCGATTTTAGATTTACTCTTTGAATTTTTTATCAGTATTAGTATGAAACCAAAATTAGTTCAATGTAAGTGTTATATATATCTTTCTTATATTATAAAATAAACAATTTACAAACAAGTATAATACGAAAATTTCATCACACAAGTTTTGCTTAAATTAAACTTCTCAGCGTTGTAGCTAATGAATATTTGTATCTGAACTTAGCATACCATGTTAAGCCTACTTCTAATGTTATGATTCCCTGAGAACACAAAAAAACAAATAAGAGTCCGACACACGGGAATGTAAATGAAAATGAACTACTAAAGTGGCCTTAAAAGCCTAAAAGAACAATGGATGTAAAAGCTTATGTCCCAGAGGGTGGCATTAGGCTAATCTAGAGAGGGGTGCGTGGGGGGTGAGAGAGGGTGCTCAATCACCCTAGTGAATACCATCCTTATTCTCCCCCTTTAATAATAATATCTTTGCAACACAAATTGTAGAAAATATAAATTTGCCAAATATATCAATTTCTATAACACTGATAATAACTAATATATTGATGATTATTTCATTCGGTCTATCAATAAACCACCCCTTCTTTTCATTACACAAATCCATTAAACAATATAATACATATTTTTTGATAAAAATTGTAGAATAAATATAAATTTTATATTCTTAGAAAAATTAAATAAGTTGAAAAAATACTTTTCTTCCTAGCACTTAGTACTAACAAAGATATTTACGATCCCAGCCATTTGATTCCTTTTTAAAGCGTTATGCAAAACTCGTCACGAAAACTAACAAAGACGGAAAAACTCACATGCACACACGTGTGTGTGTGTGTATATATATACATATTGAGTGAGTATAACTCTTAGTGTGCAGTATGAAGAACAAGAAAAGAAAGTCGTAAAGATTTTCGACAAATCTGTCAAGAAAACAACCTGAGTAACAGACACATTCCTATGAAAGTCACTGAATAGTGATTAACATTAAAATAGGTTCTCATTAATATAAAAAAAAATTATTATGGGGAGTTCGTTATCTGAGCAGATTTCCTAGAGTGGACAACGATGAGAAAACATAGGCTCATCAATCCTGCCTTCTGAGTCCTGTCAAGAGATGAGAGAACATAAAATGCCACACTCATCCAAATAAAGCCTTAAAGATTTTACTTAATGTGTTATTTTTATAAGTTTATAATTATTTATGTTTTCTCACTAAATAGTGTAAAATTTCAATCAAATTTCTTATAAGTTTTGAATCCCTGCAGCTCGAGAAAAGATTACTTTAAATTTTTAATTAATATTATGCTAAAATAACATTAAAAGTGTGGGGCGTTATTGATTAAACTATTCTCGTGTATATAATCTACTACTATATTACGCCTTAATTATTGCTCTCTTTACTTAGGAATGGTTTTAATTATTAATGAAAAGTGCTCTTAGAGCCATTAATGGAAAAATAATGATCTTTTAGATGTGATAAATTTTTGAGATTGAAGAAGCAGCCAACGGTCATTTATCAAGTTCTTATTATCTGCCTCAGTAAACATTTTGAATTAAGAAATGTCATCGAAATAAAGCATTTCTTGAAGTTTTTAATTTTTATATATTCATAGCTGGATTACAATAAAACATCGATTATATCTTTTAATTTTTTAATTTTTTTAAATCCAATGAAATTTGCCTATTCAGGTATCAAATTTTGTTTTATATTTTATCAAATCTTACCTATCTTACCAAATTTTAGTCTCTACAATTTATGTGGGTTTTATTTATGAGTTATGGGCGTGTGTTTTTGTCAGTGCTCTACAGGCCTCAATTTTATGTTTTACATTACTCAATGAAATTTAGCATGTGGCAGTACCATGCATAAGGTCAGTGTCAGCCCTCGAGTCAGTGTCAGTTTTTCTGTCAGATCTCGTGTCACAGAGCGTCGGGCTGGTCATGACCTTTGCAGTGCCAGGGATAGTGAAATGTGAAGTGACAGTAAATAATATATGCAGATATTATAGCAAGTCGTTATGAGATCTCTTTAAAATAAGCACATTTTAATTTATTTGTGCTTATTTGTTAATTATTATTTAGTAATTTATCTTTTCCGTTTATTTATTTCTTTGTTTTGGAGCAGTAAATTTAATCTTTGTCTATTATTAGTAGTTATTTATTTATTATAAATCAATTTACATATCTCTGTATTTATTCACTAACAGCCCGTAACTATATTTTAGTAGAAATATACAAATTGAATAGATTTTAATCATATCATAAATGTAGATGACGCCTATCCTTTCTACGAGGTATCTAATGAATTTAACCATGATGCTAACGATGACACTAAGAGGATTCAAGTAAAATCATAAAATAACTATAACTCAGAGATGAGAATAAAAGTGGAAATTAGGTTATATTCTCTTTACGGATATCTCTCCAATTTAAGTTTTACCTGTATTTTTTTTTTCTAACTCCCCAACCCCTTTTTTTTTCCAGAAAATGAACTATTTTGGATTAAATATAAGTAATTTTTCTTTTGCTAACGATTATTGTAGGATTATTAATTCTTAATTGCTTATATATAATACTCAGGCCCTTTCCTGTGTAATATAGGCACATCTAATTTTTAATTTCTTTTCTTTTATTTATAATTTCTCTATAACGATGGAGGTGGATGAAGAAAAACCACCAGACATTACAAAGTTATTCAATTTAAAGTTAAAATGGTCGAAAAAATTTATTATAATGTCAATTAAAAATCCAACTATCAACTTTAATAATTATAGTGCGTTCAAAGTGTGCCGATTTATTAAAAGTTACTTACCGAAATCACAAATTAAGTTTCTTAGAAATGGAACAGTATTGATTGGTATAGATGACCCAAATGAGCTGTTGAATTTAAAAAACATAAAATCCTACGATAATAATCCGGTGATTTTCGAAGCTCACAAGACTCTTAATTATTCACGAGGTGTAATTTCTTGTTTCGAACTCTCAAATTGCAGTGACGACGAAATACTCTCTGAATTGTCTGAACAAGGGGTAGTCAAAGTTAATANTATTTTAAACACCCATGGCTCAGGACAAGCTTCTATATTATAAATAAAAGATTGACCTGGGCGGGATTTGAACCCGCGGCGTCAGGATTGCGAGACCCGTACGGATCCCCTGAGCTATCCCGGCGCCCCGATCATATCTTTGAGTGGCTACTTAAAAAAAAGAAGAATTTCACCGTAAGTGTATAGTACTGAGTGGCTGTCATTCCGGAGTTATTATACTGGCAAAAGACGCGCCAGTATGGAGATGGTTATTTTCACTACCAATGAATATAGAACTATCCTACCTTCTATTCTACGTCTTCATTGGTTTCTGCATACAGTCTTCTGATGGCGAGCGCTTTCGGACATTGTCCATCTTCTTGGCCGAATACATGTGGTCCCTGTCACTGTCTGTATTCACCTACTAGAATACTGTAACTGGCAGTTGAATACAGACAGTGACCACAAGTATTTGGCCATGAGGATGGACAATGTCCGAAAGCGCTCACCAACAGAAGATGGTGTGCAAAAACCAATGAAGACGGATAGTAGAAAGTATGGTGGAGATGAACTGTTTATTTTCTGTGAAAGACCACGCTGCCTCTTTGTGCAATGCCGGGAATGCAGACATAAGGACTTATTACCCCTGTCCTGGGACTAACCTGTATTCGCGAACAAGAGGAGAGCGAGAACTCGAAAAGACCATCAGAAGTTAGTTAGTTAAGAGACCTCAGACGCTTCCATGATTAATCACATCCAGCCCACCCCCGACTCACAGATGTCTAATGGGGTTATAGTAGCCCCCAAACTGCCCCGTCTTGTTTAGCAATTACATCTCTCTATTTTAACATCCTTCTTAAAAAATATATATATATACAAAATAAATAAATTTTAAAGACAAATTTTTAAATTTGAACTCTGGCGAATAATGATCAGATAATTTGTGTCATACTTTTTTTTTAAATAATGAAATTAATTGAGATTAGTAATCCCACGCTAAAATTTTCACAAGAAATGCTCAGGGAAGAAAAAATATCTTACTACCTCAGTCGGATTCGGTTCCCAGTTGAGGAAGTAAGATTTTTTTCCTTCCCTGTAGATTTCTTGTAGAAATTTTAGCGTGGGATTACATATCACAACTAATTTCATTATTTAAAAAATAAATTTAAGATAGAACGAGTATAAGACGACATATTCGTTTTACTTGGGTGCTGAGAGTTGGAAGATTATCAAACCTGCCTCGGTGGTGTAGAGATCAGCGCGCCTAACCGGAAAGTAGGAGACCTGGGTTCGATTCTCGAACTAAGGTCGTAAGATTTTTTTCTGACTCCCAATGCATATTTTTTATCATAACATATTTTCCTCAAGGAATTCACTTTCTTGCCGCGACACTATTTTATAAAACACAATTTTTCTTATTCACAGATACTTCTTATAAATACTAAAACATCCATTAGTAGATTATTTGTTATGGTTCGGTCAAGGTTGATCCAAAAAATATTATTTAAAGAAATTTATTTATTGTTATCTTTCAAGGTTTTGGCTTAAATTGTGAGCCATCTTCAGGGTTATCATAAAGACGAAAGAGGACTTGTTGTCACCTGGAACTAATCTGCATGACAGCCCTGAAGTAAGCTTCTCACAATGTAAACTGAAACGTCGGCAGATAATATTTATATCTATATTAATATCTAATATATACTTTCGACACTAGTGCGGGGAATTTAATAACTTAGACTGGTCCCGTTAGCATAATTGGTAAATGCACCGGCCCGGACAGCAGGAGATCCAGGTTCGAGACCTGGCTGGGACAGTTAGATTTTTATTCTGTTCTCTTGCACTAAAAATCCGTTAATTGAGTTTTTATTTTTAAGCTATTGATTAAATTTAGATTTAAGTTATGATAAAGACTAAAATCTATGAAAACATTATAAAAAATCATTAATATTTTCGTTATTGTGTGAATCACTAATAAATAAATAAAAAATCAGAATATTTGTAGAATGTAATTTTCCAACAGTCGTTTCTACTTTAAGTTTTTACACAAAAACATAAGTTTTAATTCCTTAATATAAATTAAGATTTTAATTATACTTTACTATTTAGGTTTGGTGGATCCTTCTCTACTTGTAATAAACGAACACTTCTTCAGTACTTAGGTTTTTTTTTCTCAAATTAAAAATCGAACATTTGTTGTCTACGTGAACAAAGAAACTAAAAACGTGAACAATTATTTAGAAGAATAAACTTAAAAGTCAATAATACTTTTTGTCTAGGGAAAACGTAAAACACAATAAACTTAAAACATACTTTTTTAATATTTATACTACAAAGATTTTACATGAAGAAGAGCTACTAAAGTGGATGTTCAAAAATATAGGAGTTAACCGGCCTATTCTTTTCACCCATCGAGATAGTATTTTGTTTTAATCCTTAAGACAAGTCCGAAGTCCTATTTAGATTTTTATTTAAATAGGCGTTACTTATGGAGAATTGATTATTAAACTAAATATAAGATTAAATTTTATATCAATCGCGAATTCCAGAAATGACAATTATTTTTGTGCATATTTTTTTTTGTATTCGACGATAAGCTTCTAAATTTAATAATTTTGTTATAAGGCATTTTTCTATTATTATTTGTAAATTGGGTTATTTTATGTTTGAGAATTGTTATTATTTATCATTAAACTAATGGGACTGCCTATAAGAGATCCATTTTCACTACTAATAATCTATACGGTCAAAAGCTCTCCATTTGAACTTTATTCAATAACTTTAAATTTAATAATTAAATTCAATTTACGGTGGAAATAAAGGAAGATGGAGAAATAGCTTTCCTAGATATAGTGAAAAATAGGGAATAAATGATAGCTTAATCACAAAGTAGCATAGATAAATATATGTCTCAAATAGAAAGATTAATTATATGTCAGCACACCCTAGAAGCCAGAAAGTGTGTGTTCAACTTGTATATGGGGAGATTCTCCGAAAATGACCACTTGAAAAGTAGTCCAAGATAATTTCGTAATAGTATAGTGGACATTAGGATATTATGGGACAGAATAATGACGTCTAAAAATATTTAGGATATAAAAATAATGACGATCAAGAATAGTTAAGATCGATGAGTTTTATCTCATACCATGTGTACAGGGATTGTATTTTTACTTCTTGTAAACTTCCTGAAAATCCGAACACGGGGGTCGCTTAACTGAATATTAATACACTACTAAACCTATACACCAATATGAAGTAGGGCATAAATAAATAGTATAGAACAGGAGTAGTGCATGAGTTGGAGGGTCATGAATTCAGCTGTTTAATGTTAACGCGTAGATATTAAAATTATTATAGCTTTGGATCTAAAAAAAAAAATATTAAAATACCTAGACTAAGGATATTTTTCCTGAATCCAAGGAACATTTAGACCAAAAGTGAAGGAAATTAAGAAACTTTTATGGTGATCATCGTGGTTCCTCTTTGTCTGAGAGAGGTTTTGAGAATGCGCGTTGTTTTGAGGGTATTGGAGTGGGGGAAGCGAGAAGGTGTTGGAGTGGGAGAAGCGAGAAGGTGTTGGAGTAGGGGAAGCGAATGGATATTGGAGTAGGGGAAGCGAAAGGGTATTGGAGTAGGGGAAGCGAAAGGGTTTTGGAGTGGGGGAAAAGAGTGTTGGAGTGAGGAAGCGATAGGGGTGTCGTACTCATTTCATTACAGCTCGCCGGTTCGTGATGTCGCTTCTACTATATTCAATATTCAGTGGTTGTGATGGAATTTTTTTTTTTTTTTTTTAGAACTAACACACACTGTTAGTTCGATAGCGTTCATCTATCCAATAAATCCAACAGAAATCTTATGAGACATTGTGTTTGAATATTACCTATGTTCTCTGTACTAAAATTTATATACTGGTCAAAGGGTTCCATCAAAAAAATATGGTTGTGTGTTACATAATTTTCGTCTAATGCCCTTTTATTTAATTTTTTTATGTGTATTTGTTTACGTATACATAATATAATAATATAAACTCATGTCTCCCAAGCTTCATTTTCTAAATTAATTTGCATCATATTTATTTAGCATCAATATTTATTCCATATTTAAACAGAAACACTATCGAAAATTCATTCAATAGCTTTTACATAAATCTTGTTAAGAAAAAGGTATAATTATTCTGACAATCCTCTTTACCAATGGAAATTTCAAACTTAAATTCTTAAAAGTAAATGTTTTGAGCCGCCTAAAATTAAAATTGTTCCTTTAGCTAGTGGGGTATAGACATATGGTACAGATTGAAATACTAACTTTTTCCAAACGCTTATCATGAAATAAATGCTCAAGTAAACCGAAACGTATTATAAAGAAGCGATAAATATAACATTTGAGGCTAATTGGTTGCTATCTATGTTACCTATTGTTTTGAAATGAGTTTCAATAAAATAAAAGAAAAAATAAGCTTACATGATTTTAAAAAATCTTCAAAAAAATTTTTATTTTTTTTATTTTTGTTTCATGTGTCTCAAGATTAATCAAGGTTTTTTGTAACTTTTTCGATTACTAAACATAAAGGAGAAATCACACGCTTTTTAACGTTCCGTATAAAGAAAGTGCCATAGAGATATGGAATATTTACTGGTAGCCATTCTAAACACTGATGTCACTGAGCAAGCTATTACTTTTCGTTAAAAGCCTCTGCGTGGCGGATCTCGAATCCACAGCACCAGACGTGGGAGACCCAAGCCAAGCCTGTACCCTTAAATAGCTACTTTTTGTAAACCTTTGTCTATGCAACCCCCCTATGCAGCCCCACGTGGAGGAGGAGCTGCTCACAAGCAACGCTTGGAAGCTCAACTCAGATCCCTGGTGCTGCTATATCGGCGTTTTATACAAACTATAATTACGTCCTTCAGTCAGGGGTTTAAATAATAATAAAAAATAGCAAGCCTTACTTTTTATACGCTTTCGTATTCACACACACACTACTCTATAGTAGTGACTAATTTCTGTACAACCTCAAAAAACTAAACTCCAGAACTAAAAAATTATATTTATCTTTGTAACATTATATATTTAAGATGAAGAAATTAGTACGAATTTCGGCCAGGATCTGAAAAATAAAGTACTCCAAAATGGTTGGGTAATTATTTTATTATTGCCGACGTTTCGGCTTAACTTGTAAGTCTTCATCTTTACATTAGTGATGTCTGGAGAGATCTCCAAGGGAGGTTTATGGTTTAGTGCAGAACTGAACTGATTACCCAACAATTATGGGAAATTTTATTTTTCTGATCCTGCCCGAAACTATCATCTTACCCGCTTCTATCGATAGTCATATATTCTTTCAAAAAATTTTTTTTGAGGCCTCTCACATCATAAAATTATTTTTTTTCGAAAAGTACCATTTCCAAGAAGCCATCTCCGCTGAAACACAAGCTGTCCAATCACCAAAAACAGAGTATGGAGCTCATTATAATCGAAACAACCCCTTTCTCCGATATTGCCTTATCCGTCAGTTGTTTGTGTCGTATACGTATCTTGAATATGGGATGCGACAGGCAGGACTCTTTCTTCAGCCCCTTTGACAAAGTAAATGGATCAAAAAGGCCTCTACCCATCCTTTTACTTTATTAAGATCGCTTCTGTAAAGATGTATTCCTTGCATAAAGGGCTCATTAATACATATATATCATATATATTACTGATATATTCAGATGAAAATGGATCTCTTACAAGCAGTCCCTATACCAGTTTAACTAATGATAAATAGTAACAATTCTCAAACATAAAATAACCCATTTAACAAATAATAATAGGAAAATGCATAATAACGAAATTATATACTTATAAGGTTCTAATCCTCCCTACCCAAACAACTTTTTTACAATATTAGTGTTTGTGTTACGAAAATACAAATCTTGAAAATACAAAAATGATTGATTAACTTTGAAGTTAATCAATCATTTTTACACTTAAATAAGCACATTGTTCAATCAAAACGAACAATCGCATAACCAATCATTTGGTTAATTAATTTAAAATCATTAATGAGTTTATTAATTTATCCATCGTATAACCAAACATTACCTCAATTCCAAATATACGGCCTGCATACATACATTTTATTAAATATTAAGAAATTAAGTGTCTTGAAACACATGACCTCAAATTTGAGGGGGGGGGGGGGTTAATTATGTTTCATCAAGTAAGTTAAATTAAATTTGTCCAAATGAAGTTTAAATCAAACAAAAAATTACTTGATAAACAAGAAAAAATCTTTCTTATAGTGAACAGTAATTTAAGGGTTCATTCATCTTCAATAATTTATCTTATAATTCATACCATAAAGTAATTTAATCAGAATCTTTTAACTATTCATGAAAACAATCCCCATAAATGCAAATATATTAAAGCAGCACCATTTCAGTTTATTATCATTGCTAAAATGGAATTCCTCTATGAAATTGTAATATTTATCAGCAAAGTTTCTTAATACAAGCTTGAACATTCGTCAAGTAGCAGTGACATTTCTGTGGAATATGAATTATCTCCAGTATATTATGAATCTAGAGGCTATTTTACATACTCTCCAGTACTTTACGAATCCAGAGGCTTTTTTATAAATAGCTTAAATGAAACCTTGATAAAGTTGTCCTTCATTATCTATGCAATATGTTTTCATGAGAATACTGCTGAATACAGCATTTCAGTTCGTTATTGTTATATATCAGTTTTTGAAAATTTTTTATGGAAAAGGTTACACGTGTTTTCAAATAAAGAACGTTTAATGAAGTATAAGTTGATGAATAAGCAACGTAATATCACCAAAAAGTATTTAGCTAACATCCTTATCTTACTTTAAATATAAACATTGGAATGCAGATTGTTGCCGACGTATAGGCAGCACCCTTTGTACCAATAGGAATCGAGAGTGCTAGAGAGTGCTGAAAACTGAAAAGATAGCATCGAAAAAGTTGAGTGTAAACTTTGAGCCAGAAGAGGAAGGGATAGCATTTTTCAAGATTTATAAGATGGAACCCCATTTATTAGCATTAACACCTCAAAGGCGGTGGTAAGTTATTTTATGTAGAGGCACACATATCCAGAGCTACTTGAAGCTAAGTACTCAACCCCTGAAGAGCAGTCTGGATTCATATCAGGACGGTCGTTAGCATATAAAGTCTCGTCTTACCCAACGAAATGGGAAAATCGGGTGAGAGAATGCAAGAATTACACTACCATTTTATTTTTTACGAGCTTGAATATGGCAATGTTCCTCTAAAACGTCTGTGAAGACATTATGTGCGGGATGAATCAAGACGCTATAATAAAATATTGCGAATTATGAGGAGAAATTAGTAAGGCATTCGATCTTGGGAGCTGCGCCAGCAGATATTCTCGTATCCTTATATAATTTCGTAATAGAGTGTTTCTACTATATTCACACTTCCCTATTCTATATTTTAATACAAGCGGTAATGCATTGTCAATGTATGTCGATAATTTTCATTAGATTACTTTCTAAAATTTTTCATTTTTTACTTTTTAACGTTCATTAATTATAAATATAAATTGTTTTAAGAGGTGCTGCTCATGGCGCCTCTGCGATTTCATTTGCTTTAATGAAATACTTTGGAAAAAGTTACTGTGACTTAAATCTGCGCCAGTATTTTTATTTGACTCTTCTTAATTAAGGTATTTAATATTTAAGAGGTCTTTTTCATAACAGGCATTTTGAAGAAGCAAAAGACCATTCCACAGAACATACTAAAGAACAATAAAAAAAATAAAGTATGCAGTGTAATAAATGTGAACTGAGAAATCAAGGAATTTCGCAAATTTGAATTCCTCTAACCCTTGTTAATTGAAATTTCAAATGGTATAATACTAACATATTTTTATGGCGCATTAGGATTTCATTAGAAATGTAATCAAAATTCCAAATTCTCTCTCTCTCTCTCTCTCTCTCTCTCTCTCTCTCTCTCTCTCTCTCTTTCTCTTTCTCTTCCAATTCCTCCCTTCAGTTTGTTAACAGACACGGTTAACGGATCAAATCATTGTTCAGCGTTCTTTTTATCAATTATCTGGCTGAACTATTTGAGGAAATACGTTCTGCCTTTCATGAATTCAAATTTCACTGAAAAATGAGTGTATGTTTGTTCGCACAGAATAATTGACACATAAGAAAAATGATATTCCTACATTTCGGAAAAAGAAAAGCTTGAAAAAAACCCCGTTTAATAGAAACAAATGTTATGCGAAGATTCTGAATCTCTAAGTTTAATAAGGCAGTACAACATGATACTTACTTTAAGGAATAACTCATTTCACGTACATATAGAATATATTATTTTTATGTAAAGCATTTTTCCATATAAAATTTCTTAATATTTCTTTTTAAAGAAATCAAATGGTAATTACTGATCTGCGGACTTGTGAAAACTGTGAAAATGTCTCACATAAAAATTGTACAGAGAATCCTGGATATGTTGATTGGGTTAGGTATAATGTTACCAGATGATAATTCTCGCATAAAATTCATAAATGACTCCATGGACGAATACTTGGATAAGTATTCGAGGGAACCGTAATTAAATTTATAAAATTGAATCCGCCAAAAAAAATAATAAAAAATTAAAGGAAGAGCTAAAATTGGAGAACAATATTGTAATAATGATGTTTCAAATTAAAGTAAAAATTAGTACTTCTACTGAAAAAACTATACTTAAGATCAAGAAATTAACGGAATTCTACAGTATACTGGTTAGTGAGGAAAATGTATTTATTTTCTTTGAAATCGTAGAAATCTGACTATGTTAAATAAAGAAAGTATGCTAAGTGTGAAATTTTCCTAACAAAAGTTCATTATTGCTCATTTTGTAAGTAAATGTGAGAGAAATGATTTATTTCATCCTCGAAAGTAGAATAATTTCACATCAGTCATATTAGTTTGTTAGCTGGAGAAGCTTCAATACTATGAATCATAGAAAGGATAACGTAAGGGAATAAGAAAATTCTTAGGTTAACTCAAGATAACAGAGCGAAAAAAAAGGGATTTAAATGCAAATTCTTCGATTTAAATTTAATTTCTGTTCAGCAAACATTATACACCTAGCTACGATTTTTTTAATTAAAAATAAATTTTATATTTTTAGGTGAAATTTCAATTAGTATTTCCTTCAGTGATAAAGTGATTATTTTTCTAATTATTTGCTGTCCGATGTATTTATTTTATTTTTGCCATATCAATATACATTACCGAACTGTATATTGATTACCTCGGCTTCAGCGGTTGTAGTCAAAGTTAAATATGGATAAGCTAAAAAATGTAATATAAAGAGCATATGAAGCAGAATTACTGTAAACCAATTCAATTTAATCAGATATTTAGGGAAACATATTCATATTACAATTTTTATAAAATANTATATATATATATATATATATATATATATATATATATATATATATATATATATATATATATATATATATATATATATATATATATATTAATGGCATCTCATGGACATACAGCGTTGGTGCCAGCTCTGGAGCATTAAGGCCAACGAAGACAAATACTGTCATGGTACGTTCACACTAAGGAAGAAACAACCTGGCAGAATTTACTTTAATGATATTCCTATCCCTACTTCCGATTGCGTCAGGATCGGGCGCTTTTATACACCGGATTACAATGTATGGGTAGCGGGAACGTTTTCAGAACCCCTTCTGCTCCACTGGTGGTCGGAGGGAAGGCGGTGGTGAGGGAGATAGTCAAAACCCGCTATACTAGAAAGCATTGAAGTAGGGGACGACGAGCAACCTTGAAGGATACACACGATCCTCCATTTCTCCTGAACACCTACCCCGCCCTCCTCAAGAAAGACATATCACCAGCTGTTTTACCCAAGAGCCTCGCACATTAGGAAACTTTACTACAGGGCCCCGCTTCCAGACATGCATTATTACCCATCAAGTTAATATTTAAGGAGGACGATTTTTCCTAACCACAATTTACCGGATATGAATGTGGCCTCATCCCTAATTTATTGCGAGTAGTAAAAACTAGATTTTTTTTCCCTAACAGTCTCTACATTTCACAACAAGCAGTTGAGGGGTGTTTTATTACTTAATTTCCCTTAACCTCCATTTCAATCTATTAACGCTATCCTCAGGTTTCCATCCAATTCTATCTAAGCATCTATAGCTGAAAGCTTTTATTTTTCCATAAAATATTATTAAAAAGGAAGCATTACGATACTCATATTTCAATGTACTACAATAAAATACATATTTGCAATAATAATTNTTCCCCCTTTGTATCCTTAATTTGCCTAATTTAAAAACATCTTCTTTTTTTGTTGCCTAAGAAGAAATTTTACCTTACTTAGTTATTTAAATGAGAGCTTTAACGCTAATGCACCATACCCTTAAAATTCTTATATATTTTGAATTAATTATATCAATGTTTCCCTAAAAATCACATTAAAATTAAATTAGTTAGCGTTCATTCTGTTTCCGATTCATAGACTTTTGTGTTATATTTTTTAGCTAATATATATATAGTAATTGTCCTTAAGACAATAGAAAAAGAGAAGCGTGATGCGCATCAACAAATAAATAAATCTATGTCCAAATGGATAGTGTTTGACCTTCATTTGAACGTGAAGATTTTTTTTAAACCTTTATTTACTTATTACATTCTGTTAAAAATAAAACAAATTTGTAATTTGATTACAATGAATAGTAAAAATGACATTCAATGACAATCACACTAGTAGAGAAGGTGAACTCTCAAATTATTTACAGACTATGTCCCCAGGAGGTCACGGGGCCAACTTCGTTTGAGTCGACGGGTAGGGTTGTAGGCGTTGGAGTTGGATGACAAGGTCTCTGTGCTAGTAGATTAGGATGGTATGGCAGCTTGCTGTGGGAAAGGCTGAATCAAGAAGAAATAAAATCCTTTACCAAAGGGATATTATAATCGTGGTGGAGGGAGGAATTAGATACGTAATAGGGAACATTTGCGATTATTCTGAGTGTTTTGGGTTGAAAGGACTGGATTCGTTGGATGTTGAAAGTCTTGGCGGCCCCCAGAATTTTACACCGTATGTTCAGATTGGTCGTAGTAATATCTTGTAGAGCGTCAGTTTGTTTTCTATTGTAAGATTGACATTTCTCTCCATGAGTCTGTATAGGAGTTCTTATCGTCTATTGAGTTCTTCTCTTTTAATTAATTAATGTATTTTAATATGTCCAATGAGTCAAGATGAATTCCCAAGCACACTACCTTGAGAAACTCCCGCTTCCACTTGGTAGAAATCTGAGTAATCTAATCCTTACCGAACCCTAAAGATAACAAGTATGGATTTCATTTTTAAACAGAAGACCACTCTGCAGGCTATATCAAATGCTTGAAAAACATTTTTAAAAAGAGCTCTTGAGCAGTACTCTTTGCGCTCAAGGGAAGAGGAAATGTAGTCTATGACGCGAAACACTTGCTGGACAGTCGAATGGTTACTTTTGAAGCTGAACTGATGATTTGGGAGAATATTGAAGGATTCAATGGAAAGCATCATTCGTTTTAAGAGTATTTTTTCGAAAACCTTTGAAAGTGTAGGAAGGAGACTTAAAGGACGAGAGCATTAGGGGTTATGTAGTGATTTTCCAGGTTTGGGAAATAGTATTATATCAAAATATTTCCAGAGGAGAGGGAAGAGGGTAGTTCTGAATATGGAATTACAAATGTTGGTCAAGAATACAATTACTTTCTTGGGAAGGAAATTTCGGAGAATTTGGCCGGTGATTAAATCACAACCGGGTGATTTGCGCTTAGGCAGATGAAATATTATATACTTGACTTTGGAAGGTGTTACTGCCTCGAGTGGCAAGGATATAGGTAATGACATGTCCAGACACTCCTTAGCCTGCACGGCATTGGACAGGTCTAAGGGATCTGAATGAAAAGTAAATGTTTGCTTGAAGTGATGGGCAAACATTTCCGCCTTATCTTTGTCAAAAGAAGCCAAGGAACCATCTCTTCGACGCACGTGATATTTAAGAGAGAATTTGTTGGGGTTGTCAAGGTTGATCCGAATAATAGAATTTAAATAAATGTATCTTGTATAATCTGCCGACGTTTCGTAAGCCTAACAGGGCTATTATGAAGGTAAGAGGAGTCACCTGGATCAAATTGTCATGACTGTAGATACACAGTAGGAGCCATGAGCACTTTAAGATAGCCAGCCCTAGAAGCGTACACTTTAAGCCGAAACGTCAGCATATAATTTAAAAAAAATGTTTATAAACTTTGACCGAACCCCAACAAATTCTCTACTAATATACAAATTATGAAAAAAAAATTTTGCGTATTTGAAACGATATATTCCCTGTAATCTGATGAGGAAAACGATATATTTTCCAAATGACTAGTACCAATTAGGACGATATCGTAAACTTGAGTTGGGCGTCGCTGAATGAGCCTATTCTCCGGAGCTGAAACTTACAACCAAAACTTAGCAGCAGCTTCGGGAACTTGGAGGCGCCTCGTCAACAGATAGTTCTCTTTAACAGATGTACTTCTCAAAGGAGGAATACTTTGGAACTGTTCAACTTCTTGTTGATGACCTGTCTTCTTTTGAGAGAAATCTTACAGACTTCCATACTTATTTGGAAAGTTATATAGTTATACCGGTTTTAGAATACTCGACTTTTACCTAAATATAGTATGAAATTATATAACTGAATGAAAAATTTAAATTAGATAATTTATCCCAAAAGAAATTTTTTTTAATAATAGAAATTTATAGGGTATTATTATTCGAAATGTCCTAGTGTTAACCAATAAGTCAAACTTCTGTTCCCATTTTTCTGAATAAAACCTATATTACTTCATAATGAGTTTCATTACCTTTTTTAAAACTTTTGTCATACCTTCTTAATGGAATTAAGTGAAATATAAGAGTCATTAAAAATACACGCGCATAGAAACACACCCGTATACACACACACACACACTTATACATACGTAAGTTATTATAACCATAACAAAAGGTCAATTTTCCCCCTTTGTATCCTTAATTTGCCTAATTTAAAAACATCTTCTTTTTTTGTTGCCTAAGAAGAAATTTTACCTTACTTAGTTATTTAAATGAGAGCTTTAACGCTAATGCACCATACCCTTAAAATTCTTATATATTTTGAATTAATTATATCAATGTTTCCCTAAAAATCACATTAAAATTAAATTAGTTAGCGTTCATTCTGTTTCCGATTCATAGACTTTTGTGTTATATTTTTTAGCTATTCTATATTCAACTTTGACTATATATATATATATATATATATGTGTGTGTGTGTGTGTGTGTGTATGTGGGAGGGGTGTAGGTAATAATTTAGGAAATAATGAAGATTAAGTGGTGGAATCTCTTATCCGGGTCGTACTAAAGCCAGCCTACGGAAACTTACCTTTTCCTCATATTGGCCTTTGTCGGGACGTAAAGTGTCAAATTTCACTACTGATATTTAAAAAAATCAACCCCGTTAAGGTTGTCTGCACAGTTTCTGCCTGGCGGATTTCTCTGTATTGCCTTTTATAAGTTAATACAAGTTTCTCCCATATGCGACAAAAGTTTAAAGTAAACAAAAAAAAAAATCCTTATCCACTGACAGGCCCAAATAACAACGAAAACAAAAGTATCATGAAGGGGGAAAAAAGGGTGGGTTTGAGCGGCCCCATTGTTCGGGGATGGAGGTAGCCTGGGTATTATGAAATATCATGGACAATAACCGCAAGCCGGGGGTTATATTGGGGCCTAAATCACGTGAGGTACACAGTTTAAAGCTCGTGTCTTACCTTTTACCTGCAGGAAGAACGTCCTTTATGATGTTTAGTATGGTCTTATGAATAAAAATCTCCACTGGCCGATAAAAATCTTTCTCTTTTATAGTTACACTTTATCATTATTTAAGTTCTACCTTTGGATCTAGACATACCCATATATTGTGTTCTCTAAGATTCCTGCGATTATATTAAGATGAACCTCTATGGGGCTCATATTTGACAAACAATAGATCTTTCTATCTGTCACAAAACATATTTGAGAATGGTTTCTTACAATGGCAAATTGTATTATTATTCAGGGAATAGAATCAATACACATTGGTTTAAATAAATATAAGTTAATAAAAATTATAATAATTCGTGAAAAAATAAATAAAAAGAACGAACTGCTAATTAAATATAAAGGTTACTAATTACATTTTTTCTGACTTTTCAAAATTTCTTTCAGATATTCATTAGAAGAAAATTAATTTCTACACAAGTTTTGAGTGATGATTAATTTTCCCCAAATCTAATTTCCATTGTGCTTTTATTTAAACTTATTATTCACTAATATTATGACAATAATATCGTACGATCCACAAGTGTCTACACATTTTTAAAATTTTGAAAACACTTTGAATTGCCCGAGAAAGCCACATTTGCTTATGAAAAATACCAATCCCAAATAGCCTACAAATAGACAAATGCTACCAATAATTCTTACCTTAAATAAATTGTCCAAAAAGATGGGATGTGCTTCTGAAAAACATGCTTTTCTATATCCAAAAATTAAACAAGAAAGTAGTTGATAATATGAAGTGTGATGCTATAAAGCTTTAAAACATAGCTTAAGAAGTAAAAGATATTCTTATGAAGTCCCTCTTAAAAGGATAGAATTTTAGAAGAATTTTAGAAGAACGTCTTTGTTTTTTCTAACCACTCAGAAATTCCTTTATTGTCTGGAAAGCTCTCCAAACAAAATTTTTTCAAAGTTTTCTACGATTATTTTATCATTTATAATATTTTCTAGTTTATATTTAGAGTAAATTGCATTCACTGAAAGTGATATGCTGTTAAGTCTTAAGGAAAATCAAATTAGTTTTTTATTATTAAGTGTTAGCCTCCCTTTCTACCACTTAAGGACATAAAGGGAAGAGCTATCTACAATTTTCTACCCCCTACACCCATGGATAATGGCAAACTTTTATTTATCGGTAAAAGTTTGTTCTTTAGGGGTGGATTTGAGCCCGCACCGCAAGGACCCTAAGGGATCCCATGAACCACGCACTTACTTATTAAACAGTAATCTTTCCAAAATTATGTATTTTCTCTCACACACACATACATAATTATAGACACTACATTAATATGTGCTTGTAAATCGCTTTTAATTTTGAAAATAAGAAAACCATAGAATGATTTTGGTAACGGCAAAAATCGAGAGAGAGAGAGAGAGAGAGAGAGAGAGAGAGATTGCTGTGAAATGTATTATTAAATAATTTAAAATTTGATTATTTGACAAAAAAATCAAATTTAATTTTAAACAAAGTCTTTAATTATCGTCATTATTATAAGTTTTCAAATGAAGATTTATATAACAAACTAGATACTTTTTTTTAATATATTTTATCTACTATAAAAGTCTAACAAAAATACTCATTTACGAAAATATGCAGAAATGTAGGAATATAATTAAGAAAGTTTCTTTGAGCTCTTACTTCTTACACCATACTTTTTTTTTTCAGCGAGTTGCTAAGAACAACTCAGGGTTGTAAAATCATTTACAATAATAGTTGTATTTTATGTCTACCTTGAATTGGTTTATTCTAAAGTCAAACAAATTGGCTTGTATTTGTTGATATCCGTCTACTTTATTATTAAATTATTTCTCTTCAAAAACAGATCAAGCCTCTATGAAATGAAATTTTAAAAATCTTCAAATGTACACCTAACACTCATAGAAGGTATGAAGGTTTGTTGAAGTACTAATTACTGATTCAAAATTTGTAATGTACAGATTCTTTCCAAAAAAAAAAAAAAAAAAAAAAAAAAAAAAAAAAAAAAAAAAAAAAAAAAAAGTTAGAAAGCCTCAAAGAGAGAATAGTAGATATTGTGGTTCTCACTGTAACTCAGATAAAAGGCTAAGGACTGGAGGATCGAAAGTTATTAAAAATTGCATCCATTTTTAGTGCACGGTAACAATATATCAGAGTCCCGGTTCTTTTTAAAAGGAATCTGAAACTAAGTATTAAAAAAATATGATTTTGCATCTGATCGAGAGTCATGATTAACCGGCACGTGTATGACTTTTTTCAGGGTGTGTATATATAAGCGTTTATGGACCTGGGAGCAACGAACGCCTTTTGACGAAGAGTGTGGATTCGAGATGCAGCTACAGCAAGTTTTGGATGCAGTCAGGAATAAGTTATTATGACATTGGATCTGAATGTTCGAATTTCACAAGAATGCCGTACATGGAGGGCACTCTGGGAAGATTTTGATTTCCGAATCTGAAATGAATAAGGAAAATCAAAATGTAGTACTAACTCACTAATATAAGGCGCCCAGCCTACAGTTCCTGGGTTTTAATTGAGTTCCTGATTACTACATTGAGTGAGTAGTTAATACTAACCATGCTTATCTTGAGGACATATTCTTGGCAAAAGTAGATAAGTGAAAGTGACAAGATTTGCGCAACCAGGCGATCCATTCATTATCCCATACAAGAAGACCATGTGAAAGGCTTTTATCAGAGAAGGTTAAACATCATATTGGTACAGTGATATGGTTGCTAGTGGAAGATAAAAATAAAATGGCTATCAAATATCGAAGCCATTGAAGAATTGGTTCAGGACTCTAGGTTGAGTAACTAACTGAAGAGATGGGAAAAAAAAGTTGAGTTAAAAATGAAGGATTATCCTGGTCAGGAGAGGAATTCTCTTTTTATTTATGCAACACATAATGGGCGCTAACTCTTTCACTAGAACGTTTAAGTTATAAACAGTACTCACTATTGTCTACGTTTGACGTAGCTCGGTTAGCAGGTTAAAATGAGAGTAGGTGTCGGTAAAGGTAAATTTTGCTTCAATGTTATATATTTATGTGTGTGTTTGTGTGTTATTGTGTGTGTGATTGTATTTTGCATTAGCCTCTCCAAAGATGAATTGGTGAATAATTTAAGAAATTCTACAAAATTTCCTCAAGAGCAATCTGCTTGAATGTAAAGTCCAGTAAAACAGCCATATTTCTTATTCAGTAGCCAATTCACAAGGCCATGAATACTGAAGTCATGTGCAAAGAAAGGGTTTTAATTGAGTAGACTTAAGCAAGAAGGTAGTGACACAAAAGGTAAAGAAATCATGAGACAGAAGTACAGCCGATAAGAGCTAATGACACAAAATGTCGCTTAGAACTAAAGTTGACTTAATACTATAACACGAAGTTTATGCCGGTCTCAAATAATTCTTCACAGTTTTATTTATTAAGGGTGGAAAGATGACATGCGGTACTGACATACATCCTAGATACAAAGATGACATACATCCTAGACATGCTGTGAACATTCATTTACAAATTTTAAATGAAAAAATTGAACGCGAGGCAAAAGTAACACACAGCTAACGAGTAGCTCAACCTGAAGCAAAATAAGTGGATTCATAAGTTCACTTATTACTATCACATGTTTACGCTGAGCCAACGATAATTTCCTGCTGAGCAAATGGTTAAGATTCATTGGAGATGAAGTGATATGAAATGGCTTTTCCACGTGGAGGAACACAGCGATAACAACCTACATCATTAATTTCAACACTCATGTGAAAAGAAACACAAATAGTCCTGTAGTAACTAGAGAGCTTCTGTTATTGTTCTCCAATTATTTTTACTTTAAATATATGGCACATATCATTATGATAAATTTCATACCTAATTTTCACTACTATACTTCTCAATGACATTCGGAGTCAAGCTATGTTTAACAAAAAAAAAAGCATTTGAAATAAATTCTTGAAACATTTAATAAATTTAAGACCGCTTAAAATTAAATAACCACTATCGAATAGTAATTTCTCGCATGGGTATACTAAGACACCATTTTATTCTTTGCATTAGATCTGTTTTCCTGTGGAACATCAAATTTTGTCAAATCATTTAGTTGAATAAAATTGAATAATATAGCCATCATCATTTTTAAATCATTACTAATTTTTTTAAATAATTTGAAAGAGTTTATCACCTATTTTAAATGCTTTATAATTCCTGTGGAAAAGAAATCTTTCTAAACAAATCAGTTAGTGCTTAGAAGTTACATAGATACAGTTAAAAGACTTATTATTCCTTTAATCTGTTAATTTCAATATATCTTTAAATTTTGCTTTGAACGAAAATTAAATTCACACTTGAAGTGTGTTTACAAATTTCTTTTAATTATTTCCTTTCATATTGCTTTTACTTTTTTCTAATTAAAATCGATATTCAAGCCAACAGTAGGCTTCTCAAAAAGCATTACCTGAGGTCTACCTTGTTCTATTCAATCCTACCATTTCACTCGTCATATTCTCTGGGGCCAAGATGTGTGTGTGTGTTTTGTGTTTGTATACTCTCTAAATAACAAACTTCTGGACAGTAGAAAGATTAAAGAGGAAATTTAAAATCCTACGTTATGATGGCTTTTATAAAAATCCAAAGAGAGTTTTTACTGTGAGCTTTGTTTGGCTCATTTTTCGCGAGTTTCTCCTTTCTACAAAAAGTGTTCTAGCTTTTCAGCCTAAACTCTGGTCGCTTGTATCATTAAATCCACTTATATTTGGTCATCAGATGTTCCATGTTTAGGCGATACGTAATAGTACTTATTTATAGAAAAATCTCATAACTAATCCTAAGATGATTTTAGTTGGGGTTCTTACATTGGACAAACAAAAAACCCGATTTCCCGCAGAATTAATAACCATAAAAATGACATCAAGAATAAACTAATAAAAAATGCCCTCACCAAACATGTTTTTCATGAAGCACACACATTTGACTTCGATAGCTTAACCATTCTTTCCACTGAACCCTATCAACACAAAGTCTTTTGTCTGAAACCGTTCACATCAACTTACAACACTATCCAGTTAACGACAGAACAGACATAGAACAAATTTCCTCAACTTATTCTAACATTTTCAACATTCTAAAAACCATCAGCCCTCCGTCTCAATAAACCTGTCAAAACATTTTTCCCAGTTCCAAAGTCACTTATTCCCAATAATACACTTCCTTTTTTTTTCCTTTGTCCTTTTTATTGGCCTATCTTGCAACAGGCCGTTTTCCATTTACACCTTCCGCCTTGTACCTGCTACCCCCACTCCTTTTACTTTTCGCTCTGTGAAAAAGTAAAATTTATATAGTTCAGTCATGGAAATGTGAACTTAGGGACAGGACGTCCTCTCTCATCTTCATGATAGGTAGGTGTGGCAAATTACTGCTTTAATGATATTTCAATTTTTTTTCTTGTCAATAAGTTGTTTGTTTGCATGTTTTTTCAAATTGGTTCTTATTCAAATTATTTTTCATAAACTTTAAATTGTCTTACATAGCTTTCTACATTCATAATATTGATATCACATTATATTATAATTCTCTATTATACTAATTTCAATTATTATTGTATTCTCATGACATTGTATTTCTACAGCCCTGAAGATGGCTTACAATGTAAGTTGGCAGATAATCCTTTATTAAAAAATACATTTTTTAAATTTGTGTTTTTGGATCTACCTTGACCGAACCCCAACTAAAATCATCTTAGAATAATATCTACGGTCAACAAACTCTCCTTTTGAACATCTCAAAACTAATCTGTTGGTTTTTTTTTTTTTTTCTCAACCCAGGAGATTTTTGTAGATCCAACCCTCTTGAAAATAGAGGAAATGACTTTAGAATTTGGGCTTGTAAATAAAATAAGACATTTTTCCATGTTTCATTAAGAAAGACAAAAATTATACTAAATGACTAATTTTATATTATTAGTAGGACAGAGCAGTTGGCTTAAAAGTAAAGTCCAGCAAAACTGAATCTGCAAAAATTCAGATCTGGAGGTCTTTCTATTTTAAATATTTAATATCAGCAATATTATATTCTACTAAATATTTTTCTTATGAAATGGTTTTGTAAAAATTGTATAGGTTATTAATTTTTTTAAATCAGATTTTTCACTATTATATTCTAAAAAAGTATTGTTACTTCAATAATATCGAAGATATCAATATTTTAGACTCCATATATATGTTTCGGATGTCTTTCAAAACCGGATGTTATTTTGGACCAATCCGAATTCAAACATGATTTCAACCGAAAATCAATTCATTCAATATGTTTTTATAAATATCTTGAATATTGAAATAGTTTTTATGTAAAAAAAAAAAAAAAAATGAGCCCATCCAACAATAGAAATTTTATTCTTAAATATATTTTTAATATGCTTTTTTCTTTAATTGTAAAACATAATAGTGATTTATTCAAAAGGAGAGTTTGTTGACCTTAGATATTTTCTAAGATGATTTTAGTTGGGGTTCGGTGATTTGAGTCATGGAAATGTGGGGACAGGACGTTCTCTCTCATCTTCATGATAGCCCTGAAGATGGCTTAGAATGTAAGCCGAAACGTTGGCAGATAATTCTGTATTAAAAAATACATTTTTTTTAAATTTGCGTTTTTTGGATCTACCTTGACTGAACCCCAACTAAAATCATCTTAGAATAGTGATTTATTATTACTTTTTACTCCTATATCGTTGAATACATTTTCATTTTAACGTTTATATTAACAATATATATTAAGATTTTAAATTGGTCTGTCTTTTAACCCCCTAATCTCCTCGAGACTAAATTCACCCATTAACTCATCCAGCGGTTTGCAAAAATTAATCTTAAATTGCTAGTTTCGTTTCAATATTTTAATGTATTTTGGACGCTGGAGGAGGAATACCAAGATAATTTCAGCCACGTGTCTACGTAGACTTAAACTAAATTTGACTAACGTGTCAGATATCTGGGGGGTTAAAATAAAAGATGTATTTATATATAATAGTCTTACTTATTTTTCACTTCCTAGGATAAAAATTGGAGAAGATTTTCTAACAACTAAAATCAGTAAGAAAAGAAAGTGTACTCTCTTTAACTTTGAATTAATGATAACAGGAATTGTTCTTCGTCTTCATTGGTTTCTGCAAACCATCTTGAAACCAATGAAGACGGATAATAGAAGCTATGATAGTTCTATATTCATTGGTAGTGAAAATAACCTTTTATATTATTATTGTTACTATTATTATTAGTTTTCCTACAATCTTGATTTAATGTATAATTCTGGTGGAGATATAAGCCTTCTGTGTTTTTATAAAAAATCTTTTATACCGTGATTTCGGAAAAAAAAAATTAATGGAGTTCATTTACTGAGTGAAAAAAGAAGAAAATTGCGTTACTGTTACTGAAGGGGTAAGTGTGAAAGGAACAAGGGAATTGACCCTAACGCTCACAGACATACGTACACCCCTTAGAAGGTGGTCCGCTTCAATCCTGGCGGCTGGTGACGTCAAAGGCATGTCTCCAGGAGGCCTTTTGTCGGCAGCCTCAGGCACACAAAGAGCCACCCCCATATGTCCCCCACCCTCCACCCCTTGCCGTGGGAGGGGGAATTACCTCGTTTCCGCCCCTCTCCCCTTCCCCCAGCTCACCTATCGACGGCAGACGTGTTGGATACGTCCGGAATTCGTTTCAAGCCCCCTCCGATGGAGTTATCTCAAAGATCTGAAGGAAGTAGTCCTTCCCTCATCCTTTATCTAAAAATACATTCTGCAAATTATTCTATCCTGAGGATATTCTCTAACTGGGTTCACTAAAGAACTTCTCCTTTCAATTGAACATTTTTTTTTTTTTTTTTTGTCGTTTCCCACATCCAGTAATGGATTCTTCAGGGCTGAATGGAGAATGATTACTTTGATGTATTTAAATAATGGAATGATATCTTTTTTTTTTTTTTTTGTCGTTTCCCCCTCTGAATTTTTTTTTTTTTAATATTCGGTAACTGGTACATATAAATAGATGCCTCATAACGCTTATAAAGTAATCTTCAATTTAAATAACTTTGAACACGAAAATATCAAATTACATCAGGAAAGATTTAGTTAGAAGAATTTTTGGGATTCCTCGAATGACAGTGTTTCACAGTATACTATATATTTTATCTAAAAATTGTTACTAAAAATTGAAATATTAAATTAAATATTAAAATTTCAAATACATATATTCATCATCTCCGTTGCTGAGAAATTCGTTTAGATAACGCGTTCATGAGTGACTAAATTTATAATAGTTATCGTTATTTTATAACTAAATAACTCTAACTAACACTAGTTAGTTTCCAGCTTCTACTTTTAAGCCACAATCTAATGATCTTTTGCTTTAAATACCACTCAAGCATAGAAATGAAAATGAGACAGTTATGTAGACAAATTGGAAAGATGTCATGGAATTATAATGAGAAAATAGAAAAAAAAGACAAAATAAATTGGAGAGGAAATACAATATTTTATATTCGAACGGAGTGTGGAAGAGTGGGGTTTACTGTAAAGTAGGTTATTCCACCCCAAATATAGTTAATGGGCAGGAGGTCAATCCTGTGTAATTTGTTTTTGAATTATCTGACAATTTAAGTACTTCCAAAACTATAAATTAGGCGTAAATAGGTAAGTTTTAAAAGTAATTCACTATCACTAAGTACGCACTAAATGTAATTAAATTAATCATTGCAATATAGGAGAAACCCAAGAACATCGAAAATGATCGAAGAGTCAAAATATATCGGAAAGTTCATAAAAATGTTGTTTGACTTAAAGTTTTTTTAATTTTTTTTTTAGGAAGAAGGGAGGTTCAATATTACAAATTTGTCTAAAATTTGTAATATTTGTATAATACAAACTTGTAAAATTATAAAAATAAAAAGCTTAAGGACAATAAAATTAAAGATATATATATATATAAATATATCTGTGTGAGTTTCTGTCAACGCTATGCACGCCACAAATTTAATTTTTTGCAACAGAATATGGTATGTTTGGTATGAGTGTATGGCCTGTATAGCATGGATGGACAGACATTATGTGTGTGTGAATGGGTGGGTGGGTGTGTGTGTGTATAAAGTGGATTACTTATTATAAAAATTCCATGAAGAATTGTCTCATATTCCTCCCATAATAAATACAAATCTCAGTTATGAGTTGGAATGAAGAGGAGGGGATGGAATAAATAATGACAGACAGAGAGAGGGAAGGGAGAATAAGCGAAGGGAAGAGAGTGGACTCGGAGGAAGATGTTGAGAGAAAACATTTTGTAAAGTCCCCTAGTGATCCTCAGCCGTGCTTTCTGACAGATTTGTGCTGGGGGGTGGAAGGACCTGAAGACTGCCCCCTGAAGAATGGTCCGAAGGATCATGCCCCCGACTCCTGAATCAAGTTCACTCCTATAGGTACTTGGTAGATTTCAGTGCATGCACTGAACTTACCTTGGGCCTTTCCTACTTCACGGCTTTAACTGAGAATTTAACCGTAAGTTGCAGAAAGTTAGCAATTAAATACATCCTCATAAAAACTTTTTTTTTTTCTTTTTTTTTAATGACCTCCTATCCTTTTTTTTTTTTTTTTTGCTGTGTTAGCCTCCCTTGCAACCACTTAGGGTCATTGCAGGGAGGGGCTATCTATAGGTTGCCACCCCATTCTAAACACCCATGGCTCAGGACAAGCTTCTATATTATAAATAAAAGATTGACCTGGGCGGGATTTGAACCCGCAGCGTCAGGATTGCGAGACCTGTACGGATCCCCTGAGCTAGCCTGGCGCTCCTTAAACCTCCTATCCTTTTTACTTAAATCGAAAATAAAGCTCAATTATATTTATATCTGTTAAAATACGATTTCGATCCACAAATTAGATCGTGTGAGCGTGAATTCCCGTGAGAAAGTTAGTGATCACTCTTTTGCAATGTGAAAAAAAAAAAAAAACGAAGGAGTGCTGCACCTACATCCTTATGACACTTTTAAAAATAGTTCTTGAATCTGTGGATTGCGATACAATGACATTTAAAACAACAATTTTATCTTTCAAACCACGAAAAATATGTAGAGAAAAAAGCTTTTTATTGTGTACAAACAAGGAGTGCCGAAGCATGACCTCCTGTTCGGGCATCCTCTTTCGCGTGCGGCTTTCGACTGTCCATCTCTCCAAACATCAGGAGAACTACCATCCTACTTCTTGTCATCCGTTGTTCCACATCAAAGACATAATGGTTGGGAAAAAAAAAAGAAAGAAAAAGCTTCCTATTGCTGTAGTGTGAAATGGTTAGTTGGGGCTCTTGTATTCTCAAATTGCATTTGTTAATATCTCCTCTAGTATAAATTCATTTAATAAAATGTAGAAAATGTCATATTTTACACTAATTATATCTTATCATTTTCCTCTTATAACGAGAAATCTACGGCTTTTGAGAATAAGCCTTTTTCAATCATCTTCTCTCTTTTTTCCGTCTCTCTTTATTCCATGAAAAGAAAGTTCAATGAGAAGGTTACACTGTTGCAAAAACAGAAGTTTATTATCCTCATTATCCTCTCAATCCCATCTATCTAAAATTATTTTTGGAAAAGTTATTTTAAACATTTCATTTCTTATAGATTAGCTAAAATTTTGAGAAGATTGATTAGAATGCAATGAAAATTCAAATATTACTTTAAAGGATATTATTATTCTTCTATGTGGACGGTCTTCAATTTTTTTTAAAACTAATTTTGGTCTTTAGTACAGTACAGTTTTACTTCATATGCTGGATCGGCGGTACAAATCACTAGTTCATAAATAAAATTTATTCTCACATCCTTTATGAGATTGCAGACCTTAATGACGAGAATTTGTATTGTGTTCCAGGGTAGACATCCCGATGGCCCACAGGAACGGCAGCTACTACCAGTGCTGTTCCGGTTTCTGCGTCGACCTCCTGGAGAAGTTTGCAGAAGAGCTAGGCTTCACCTACGAGCTGGTCAGAGTCGAGGATGGACGCTGGGGTACTCTCGACGTATGTATTAACACCCTGTCACTAATAGAAAACCCCTCAAGCATTTCACCTGAGTCATGATTGGAAAATGTCCTTCAAAGCTATACTATATGTCCTTCAGTATGAACGATTCATTGCTCACTGTCACTTCAGAGACTTAAACCTTTACAATGCAGCTGAATTTCCATGAAAACTTCTTAATTAAATCCTGATATAAGCACATAAAGGAGTTAGGTAAATTGTATGAGTATGTTTGTTTATGTTTTAACATTCAAAATATATCAAATAATGAAATAAAATTAATAAAATACTAAAGTGATAGTCAAGATTGAGAACAGCCAACATAGAATCATAAGAGAAGCAATAGAAATCCTTACATATTAACAAAGAGGACGAATACAGACTAAGCAAAAACTGGCACTCTGTTTTGACAAAGCAAAAGATATGGAAATCTCACGATGGTGATTTTTGACTAGTTCTAGCTTTCGGTCAATGGTATGGCAGACTCTGTAAGAGTCTCACATCACCGAAACCAACAGGTATAAGTACCCTGTCCCTTCTTTCCTATCTTCACTTCTATTGTAACCCTGAAGAGGCTCACAGCAACACGTGGGAAAGCTCGGTTACGATAAATAAAATGACATGATCCAAACCGGAAAAAAATGTAAAAAAAAAAAAATGTTTTGATAATTCAGGTGAGGTGAAATGGAAGAGGAGGTTTCTAAAAAGACCAATTTAGAAAATCTTTAATAATTTTTTATTACTAGCGTTATCTTGAGTTCGAATAACATTAATGCGAAAAATGAATACATTAAGGGCTTCTAGGAATGAATGAACTTGGGTAGGCGGGGTTATCTTCTCTTGATAACACCATCCCTTTACGGAAATGGGGTTATCAAGAGAAGATTACCCGCATTATCCACGGCGGTCAAAGCAATTATTAGAAAGCTTATCTTTCATCCTCACCGCCCTTGCTCCTATGTTTTTAATTACGCATTTGAACCGCCAGCTCACTTGATCTAACGCACGTAAAATATACCTTTATAATATTGGTTTAGGCAGGTAGTGGTAGTGTCAGAGAACGTCCTCTCACAAAATGGGTTCTGTTTGGAGCCATGATCTTTCACTAACCATCCTAAATGAATCCTGAAATAAATCTCAGAGCTGCTTTATGCGGCAATTAAAGGCATTCTCTCAGTTTTAAGGGGAGAGAAATAAGACGTTTCCTTATATTTCAAATGCAAAATGGGAGTGCTGAAAGTGGTAATCTGCACTGAGACATCCTCAGAGATCCTGGGCTCGGAGCACTAATGAAAAGGCCGACTCGCTCTAGTTAGGGCGAACTGCTGTTCGTGCATGTGGCTACGTGACTTAATCACCTCCTCTGCTCTTCCCACTTTCCCGAAATGTATTCATTATTGTTTTCTAACAACCAGTTTTCATATATCAGCACTTCCTTGGATAAATTTAGATTAATACAATTTTAAATTTCATTTAATTTGTGCCAAATATCATTAAATGTTTCTTTGCTACATAACCTGGTCTATAGAATGCAACTCATGATAATTAATTATAAAAATATAATAAGTTTTAACTGTACTTTCCAAACATTTATAGTGTATAATTTCTCAAAACAATTTCAGAAAATGTTTACGAATGAATTTGTTGGCTGAGCGCATTTCCTTACTACAATTTTTAGTGCAAGGGAACAGAATAAAAAATCTAACTGTCCCAACCAAGACACTTCGGGATAGATTTTTTATTGTTTGTGGAATTAAATACNAAAATTAAAAATAACAATAAATTAAATAAGTAAACATCACTGGACAGGGAGATGGGGCCCATCAACCCCACTCCTAATAAGTTTAGGCATTAAGGCCCAGAAGGTCGCGAGGACATCTCCGT